>JAJIBD010013990.1:0-28476 GCA_021461705.1 Cryptotis parvus
GCAATGCTCAGGGGTTTCTCCTGGCTCTGCACTCAGGAATTACTCCTGGCGGTGCTCGGGGACCATATGGGATGCCGGGATCGAACCGGGCGGCATGGGCCAGCCACGTGCAAGGCAAGCGCCCTACCCTCTGGGCTATCGCTCCGCCCCCCCCATGTTATTTTTTTAATCTACACGGCATAGATATTGTGTTTTCTTATTCTTACAACTTTTCAGTATTTTTATTATTTAAGAAAAGATGTTTATTTAATAAAAGTTGATGCTAAAACAACTGTAAAAAGGGAGAGTGGGCTGTATACATAGAATTAAAACCAAATTGAGAGTTTTTAGACTCAAAGAGTTTACAGAAATTTAAACTCCAGTAAGTATTCAAGAAAACTATTGATGCCTCAATTTCCTTTTTTGGGAAGAGGTCACAACCGGCAATGCTTAGGGGTTACTCCTGGCTCTGCACTCTACACTCTGGCAGTGCTTGGGGACCATTCAGGACGCAGGATCAAACCCGAGTCAGCCATGTGCAAGGCAAACACCCTACCAACTGTGCTGTCACTCGGCTCCCATCTAGCAATTTCTTTACAAACTCAAGTCATGACAATTAGATGCTTTATTTAAGCAATTTTTTTCTCTGTAGTTATATGTCCTTTCCATAGATAGTACATTCAATACATACATTAGATAGTATGTCTAATTGAAAGATTTGTTAGAATTGGACTTATACAAAAATCAATAAAATACAGAAGAATTTCTCATTTATAGAAAAATGTCTGTTATTTTGCAAGGGTTAGTGCAATAAAGTGTCAGTGTCAGGAAGGCTTAACCAATGGAAATGTGTGTATTGTCAAACAGTTTAGAGGTTAGGAAGTCCAAAATCACTGTTTTGGTCGGACTGATTCTCTATAAGGACTCTGAAACAGAAGTCTGTTCCATGTGTCATTTTTCAGTCTCTGCTGGCCTATTGTAAAACGCTGATATCCATCACAATCTGCTTCATGACTTAATTAATTTTTCCATATTCACATGATATTTGACTTAATTTATTTATCCATATTCACGTGGTATTCTACTTTGTGCATGCTCAAATCTTTCCTTCTTGTACTAGCACCAACTACTGAATTATGTGAGAAAAGGAAAAGTGCCTGCTATAGAGGCAGGCTAGGGAGAGGAAATGGAATTAGGGACATTGGTGGTGGAAAATGTGCACTGGTGGTTGGGGCCGGAGCGATAGCCCAGCGGGTAGGACGTTTGCCTTTGCACGCGGCCGGCCCATGCCGCCCGGGTTCGATCCCCGGCATCCCATATGGTCCCCAGAGCACCACCAGGAGTTATTCCTGAGTGCAGAGCCAGGAGAAACCCCTGAGCATTGCCGGGTGTGACACAAAAAGCAAAAAAAAAAAAAAAAAAAAATGCGCACTGGTGGAGGGATGGGCGCTGGAACACTGTATGATTGAAACCCAATCATGAATATCTTTTGTAACTGTATACCTCACGGTGGTATATTAAAAAAAAAAGAAAGTGACTGACAGTAACTAAAAATGCTCTGTGGATTTTCTGGTAAATACAGCTGAAAAGCATTTTCATATATTTTCATTTGTGAAAGTTTCATTTCTAGAAAACACTAATGAACTAGTTTAAAAAAAAACACTCATATGGGCCAGAGCGATAGCCCAGCGGGTAGGGCGTTTGCCTTGCATGCGGCGGGCACAGCGGGCCCGGGTTCGATCCCGGCATCCCATATGGTCCCCCGAGCACCGCCAGGAGTAATTCCTGAGTGCAGAGCCAGGAGTAACCCCTGAGCATTGCCGGGTGTGACCCAAAAAGGAAAAAAAAAAACACTCATAGTCAAACAATCACCTGAAGAACATTCTCTTAGTTAAAATACAACAAAATAACTGATTATCCAGCTCACTACCATCTAATCAATATAACTAAGTGGATTCTAAACAAATACTTAACACACTACAAATAGCAATAGTACTACAATCTGTCAATGATTTAAGGAATGTTTGTCATTGGCAAACAGAATACTTTGTTATGATACCGAAAATAATCAAAATACAGTCTAACCTATATTAAGCACTAAGCTTTTCTTTGAAATTGTTTTAATTCAAAAAATTGACCATATATTAAAGACAACTAGAAGACTGTCCAAGATTTACTTCTATTAGCAACAAATGTGTCTACACACTTTAAATGCCTCACAATGAAATTCTTTAAATTATTGATCTCATGATTAAAAATATCAGAAAATAGACATAAACCAAGGGAGAGGAAACTTATAAACTATGTGCTTGGTGCTTTACATAGTGCTCAACTCTTATAACAATCAAGGTAAATACTCCCATTTGAGAGACCTCTTGAAGCACAAAAATTTAAGTGATTTGCCTATAAATGACAACTCCATAGTGATGAGGCTAGAAATTAAAATGAGATCTGTAGAGAGAGGGAGAAAAGAAGAAAAGTGCCTTCCACAGAGGCGGGGGCGGGGGCATGTTGTAGGAGCAGAGGCGTAAGGGAAACTGGGGACACTGGTGATGGGAAATGTACACTGATGACAGGATGGGTGTTGGGACATTACATAACTGAAACTCAATCTTGAACAACCTTGTAACTGTATCATTGATTCAATAAAAACAATAAAAATAAGAAAAAATGCGATCTGTTGGAAATCTGAAGTTTGAAAGCCCATATTCATTGCATTTAATTGACCATAATGGATGTATTACTTATTGAGAAAGAAATACAACTAAAGTAACAAAACAAAATACCTGTTTAAAATAAGACCTTCATATTTAAAGAAACACATAATCTTAAGTTTAAAAAAAATTGAAAAAGAAAAACGTGAAAAATACTGCTAGTTGTTGACAAAGAACCAATTTTTAGCAAGTCAGCTGTCTATGACATAGGCCAGCTAGTCACTTCCCTCACTGTATATGTAAAATTACACGCCAGTTGCCCATTGTTTGACCCCAAGGTCAAAAATGCTGGAAACATAATTCACATTAAAACTCAGAAGCCAAATACTATTTGGAAAGTGCTTTACATTTTTACTGTACCTATCATCAACCATGTTTACCACACAAAACTACTGTTTCCAGTAAATATACTTTGATCGCTCTACCATGATATTAAACATTAAACTTAGTTTAAAAAAGACAATCAGAAGCAAAAAATTCCACAACTAGAGTATTATTTCTTTTTTCTTTCTGGGTCACACCCAGCGATGCTCAGAGGTTACTCCTGGCTCTGCACTCAGGAATTACTCCTGGCAGTGCTCAGGGGGACCATACAGGATGCCGGGGATCGAACCCCGGTCGACTGCATGCAACGCAAACACCCTACCCGCTGGACTATCGCCCGGCCCCACCACGACTAGAGTATTAAATGATTATCTGTCTAATGTATAAAAGTATCACCAAAATCACCTGAATACAGCATAATATAAATTATGTATGTACTTTCTATAGGATCGAAATCTATTATCTGTTTCTTGCATGTCTAAAGATAACACAAAACACTTAGAGAAATCTCTATTAGTTTTGCCACTTGGGGGCCAGAGCAATAGCACAGTGGATAGGGTATTTGCCTTGCACACAGCCAACCCAAGTTTGATCTCCAGCATCCCATATGGTCCTCCGAGCACCACAAAGAGTTAATTCCTGAGCGAAGAGCCAGGAGTAACCCCTGAGCATCACCAGGTTTAACCCAAAAAGCAAAAAAAAAAAAAAGTTTCCCACTTAAAATGAAGCCTTCTTTGAATTAGTATGAGTAGAGGAGGCAGGAGGTATCTTCTAAAGCCATAGTAATGTTTTGTATCTGATGTGGGTGTCAGTTATATTGGTGTATTCACTTGGTGAAAATTCACTGAGCACCAATGACCAATTCATTCTACACCAATGACCTATATTTTATTGGGGCCACATCCAAGAGAGCTCAGAGAATACTGCTGGCTCTCTGCTCTGGGTCAGTAGTGCTCAGAGGTCCATGCAATCTCAGGTTAAAATTAAATCCAGACCACCTACATGCAAAGCATGCAACTCAGCCCCTTTGAGCAATCTCTTCAGTCCCCATATACTTTTTAGTATATGTGAATTTTTTCTTTTTGGGTCACACCCGGCAATGCTCAGGGGTTACTCCTGGCTCTGCACTCAGGAATTACTCCTGGCGGTGCTTGGGAGACCATGGGGTGTCAAGGATCGAACCCGGATTAGCCACGTGCAAGGCAAACACCACCCTCTGGGCTGTCGCTCCGGCCCCCTATTTTTCAAAATCTTCCATATAAAGTCTGTCTGTCAGCAAATGCAGTGATACTAAAAAAAGCTCAATAGGGGCCGGAGCAATAGTAAAGCAGGTAGGGCGTTTGCCTTTCACGCAGCTGGCCCATGCCGGCCCAGGTTTGATCTCCAGCATCCCATATGGTCCCCCAAGAACCACCAGGAGTAATTCCTGAGTGCAGAGCCAGGAGAAACCCCTGAGCATTGCCAGGTGTGACCCAAAGAAGAAAAAAAAAAAAAAAATTCTATTTCATTAGTGGGGTACTATAGAAGTTCAAAGGAATGCCACCACCAAACTGGAAGAGTTAAGGGAAAATCTGAAAATACACCTGAACTAGGTTGGTCAGTTTGAAATTAGTTCAGCAAAAAGGGAGGAAGAAAATATTGAGTGCAAAGGCAAAAGACGGGTAAGGATGTACTCCAAGAGGGGCCAGAGCAATAGTACAGCGGGTAGGGCATTTGCCTTGCACGCGGCCGACCAGGTTCGATCCCTGGCATCCCATATGGTCCCTCAAGCACTGCCAGGAGTAATTCCTGAGTGCAGAGCCTGGAGTAACCCCTGAGCATTGCCGGGTGTGACCCAAAAAGCAGAAAATAAAAGAATGGACTCCAAGAACTTAAGAAAAGAAGGAAACAAAAAAGGCCAAAGAAGAAGTGGCAGGAGCAATAGTACAGCGGGTAGGGCTTTTGCTTTACACATGCCAACCAGGGTTCAATCCCGGCATCCCATATGGGACCCTGTGCACCACCAGGTTTAATTCCTGAGCACAGAGCCAGGAGTAACCCCTGATCATCACCAGGTGTGACCCAAAAGAAAAAGAGCCTAAAGAAGAAAGTGTCAAATCATGAAGTATGTACTATACAAGCCATATTATACTTTTTTTTTCTCCTTAAAAGCAGCAACTCTGAAGATCTTAACAGATACATTATATTTGTATCTTAAAAATCAATGATGGGGGGCCAGAGCGATAGCACAGCAGGTTGGGCGTTTAGCTTGCATGCGGCTGACCAGGGTTCGATCCCCAGCATCCTGTATGATCCCCCAGGCACCGCAAGGAGTAATTCCTGAGCAAAGAGCCAGAAGTAACCCCTGAGCATCGCCAGGTGTGACCCAAAACAAAAAAGAAAAAAAAGAAAAAAAAAATAAATCAATGATGGTGACTGCCATGCTTGAATCTTGTAAGAAATCAGTATGTACATTTGCCCCATGCTTTTCACCCTTATGATCCTGCCCTACACCCACATGCCCGAATAAACACACAGCAACACTAAATGGCTGTGTGGTCACATGATCCAAGTCCACAGGCTTGCTAACAGCCCACAAGAAAAAGAGCTGTGGCAAAAGATTGTTTCTTGGGAACCCAAATCAGAAAATCCCAAGAAGGAAGTTAGCAACACGATCTCAAATAAAAAAGAGCAGCCAGAGGCAAAATGTTGGCATAGGAGTGACACAGGAGGCAGATTAGGAATAAATGGAAACTATGAGATGAGGGTGTGGAAAGAACTGGGCAGAGAGGACACATAAGACAAAAAGAAATTGAAAGAGAGCTAATACAAGTTAACTGTACAGCTTTAGAGTGAAATAACTTTTCCTGTTCTAGTTTTGCTAGACTCCTAATCTTGAGACCAAGTTGTTTAAATTTTGCTTAATTCTCTTGGGCATGTTTCCTTTCAATAGCACTCCACGACTTAAGGTAATCTGAGTCTTTTCCTTGCAATTATAAAAACCTAACTAAAGGATAAAAAAGAGCACTTTAGAATCTTATCCTGGCAGCAGTGCAGAGAATAAACTGCAGTGGATGATAAAAACAGAAGGCAGACAAGAGAAAAAAGATGATGTTTAGGGGCCAGAGATAGCAGGGGCTGGCGGTGGTGAGGCACTTGCCACTTTGCATGCAGCTGATCCCAATTTACTCCCTAGCACCACACATGGTCTCCTGGGCACTGAGCCAGTACTAATTCCTGAGCATAAAGCCAGGAGTAAGTCCTGAGCCCCAACACCCTCTACCCTCCCCAAAATAAAAATGTTCACTAAGCATTATGGAAGCATAGCAGACATACTGCATTAAAATAAAGGACAGACGACAACAATTGCAACAAATGTGATCTGAAATACCATAAGGGAGAATGCATAGGACTTGGTGAGACGCCTCACTAACAACGTACAGCGTCATAGGAGACCCCAGGTTGCTAAGAGCTTCACGGGAAAGCGGTGGTGCCATTTGTTAAATAAAAGGAAGGAAAAATCGTGAAGTTTCGTCTCCCTCTACTTTGTGAGGAATTTTTTGTAGATATTTGACGTATTTATGAAATGTGAATCCAAGAGAAGTCCATTAGAAGCTATTTAAGAGTGCAGATAGAGGCAAGAGCTCAATGCAGCAATTCAAGACTTATAAACAGTCAATTTTATGTCTTTGAAAAAATGTCAAAATTTCCTCTGAATATTACAAAATAAGTAAATATATCTAAAAAAAATCACACAAAAATAAAACTTTGCATTCTTGATAAGTCGTATTTTCAAGCATACTGCACATTTTTTCTTTTGCATCACACCCAGCAATGCTCAGGGGGTTATTCCTGGCTCTGCACTCAGCAATTACTCGCTGCAGTGCTTGGGGAACCATATGGGATGCCGGAGAATCAGACCTGGGTCAGTCACATGTAAGACAAACACCCTACCTGCTGGATTATTGCTCCAGCCCCTCATACTGCACTTCTCTACCATCATTTAAGATTAAACAAACTTCTACATAAAACGATCTAAATTATAATACCAGCACAGGACTGAGCATTGAAAGTAGGCAAAAATGATATACATGATAAACTCTAAATGTATGTATTGCAAGCCACAATCTGTAAGAGAGAGGGGAGAGAGAGAGAGAGAGAGAGAGAGAGAGAGAGAGAGAGAGAGAGAGAGAGAGAGAAGTGCCTTCCATAGATGCAGGCTGGGAGAGGGGGAGAAATCAGGGGGACATTGGTGGTGGAAATGAGCACTGGTGGAGGGATGGGTGCTGGAACACTATGACTGAAACCCAAATATGAACACTTGTAACTGTATATCTCGCGGTAGTATAATAAAAAAAAATTCAAACGAAAAACACATCTGGAGCTGGAGCGATAGCCCAGCGGGTAGGGCGTTTGCCTTGCACGCGCCGGCTCATGCCGCCCAGGTTCGATCCCCATCATCCCATATGGTCCCCTGAGCACTGCCAGGAGTAATTCCTGAGTGCAGAGCCAGGAGAAACCCCTGAGCATCGCCGGGTGTGACCCAAAAAAGCAAAAAAAAAAAACAAACCCACATCTAATTAGGAAGGATATGGCATATATGGCATATATACATTTTTTGTTTGCTTGTTTGTTTGTTTGAGGCCACACCCAGCCATGCTCAGGGGACCATATGTGGTGCTTCAGAACAAACCCAGTCAGCAAAGCCAGCACCCTGCCCACTGTATTATCTCTCCAGCCCCTATACTGCTAATCTCAACTGAGGTTTTACTTTCTTTAGTTTTGGTTTTGATTTTTGGGCCATACCCTGCCGCGCTCAGGACTTGCTCCTGGATCTGCTTTCAGGGATCATTTCCCGTGGGCTTGTGAAACCATATGGGTGCTCGCATGCTCGGCCAACACCTCACCTGCTGTGCTACTGCTTTGGCCCCACAAGGGTTTCTTTTTTTTCATCGAAATTCTTTTTCCTTCTTGAGCCACACACCACTAACTTTAGCAAAAAAAAAAAGCAAAAACAAAAACATTTTAAATCACACATTACTTAGCCTTTCCATTGATTCTTTTAAAGACTTGATTAACTTATTAATTTAGATATTGTTACTGTAAAAGATGGGATTCTTTCCTACAATTTTTGTCATCTATATAACCTTTAAACCCAAATCTGTTAGAACCATCCCAAACACTGATCCCGAATTGAAGTCATAATCCAGCTGACAGCTAGCCATCTACATCCGAAAGAACATTAGCCCAAACTCAACATTTCACAAAAAAAAAACACTTCTCATTCTTCACAAAAAAGAAGTTTAAGTCCCACTCCACCGTCATGCAAATTCCCAACTCAGTGAAAGAATCAAACCAGAAACCTTTCTCTTGCCCTCTATTACTCCGTTCCTAGTCCCAAACCTAAGGGAATATCAGGTTATGTCTATTTCCAATGCATACTGCCGGCATTACCTCTAAATTTTAGTCCACATCTCTATCCTCCTCACTACAACAGAGTGAGCCTTTGAAAATCTGATTATTTTGGTACTTCACTTAAAATTCTTCAGTTAACTTACTTGATAAAATAACATGGGCCAGAAAGATAGTTCATGTTGCCTTGCACTAGCCAACGACAGTTCAATACCCAGGTCTCTTAGGCATCTTCAGTGACCCCAAGCATATCACTAGGAGTAAGTCCTGAGCACTGCTGGGTGTGGCCCAGAACACACACACACACACACACACACACACACACACTTACTTAATCACCATCAAAGAATCACTCCTTGATAGCCCAGCGGGTAGGGCGGCTGCCTTGCACGAGGCCGGCCCATGCCGGCCCAGGTTCAATCCCGGCATCCCATATGGTCCCCAAGCACCGCCAGGAGTAATTCCTGAGTGCAGAACCAGGAGAAACCCCTGACCATTGCCGGGTGTGACCCAAAAAGCAAAAAAAAAAAGAGTCACTCCTTAGAAACTCAGAGTTTCAATATGAAATTACTCTAATATCTTTTTTTTGGAGGCTCAACATTAAGACTCATCAGGAAATGCTTTCAAATCCTAAAAATTACTTAAACAAATATAACAGCTGATATATTTAAAATAGCAAGCAACACTGTCTGTAAAATCCAATACTGAAAATAACCCTCTGACCAGCAAGATATAATACCACCCAATCAGTATGAAATAATTGTTGAATAACCTCTAAACATTATTATTAAGTGGAGGGAGAAGATATATACAAGCATTTGACTACCAAGTGTTTTGAAAATATGAATGTACAGGCTTATGTATGCTAGAACATAAATTGATGACATAATAGATATAATATATAACAGAAAAAACAAAGTACAAAAAGTTGGATGGAAACAGTGGCTGCCTCTACCAACAGAAAATGAGTTGCTTAGGGCCGGAGCTATAGTCCAGCGGGTAGGGCGTTTGCCTTGCACGCGCGCCCATGCCGGCCGGGTTCGATCCCCGGCATCCCATATGGCCCCCTGAGCAACGCCAGGAGTAATTCCTGAGTGCAGAGCCAGGAGTAACCCCTGAGCATCGCCGGGTGTGACCCAAAAAGCAAAAAAAAAAAAGAAAATGAGTTGCTTAAAGGGAAAAGAGGTTAAAAAAAACCTTTTACTGCAACTCTTTTGAACCTCTGAATCCCTTTGACTTTTATGTCTAATTATTATCTATAATTTGAAAATGGGGGTTGGTTTAATTATTCTGTATAGTTTCAAGTAATTTTTTTCCTTCCTCAGTTTCTTCCATACAAAATTCAATTTAAATACTAACAAAGCCTCTCTATATCTCATCTCATACCAACTTTAAAATCATGCATGTTCAATTAAAATAATTTGTTGGTTTTGTTTTGGAGCCACACACATCCAACCTGACTATGCTCAGGGATTACTCCGAGTTCTGTGCTCTGGGGTCACTACTAGCAGTATTTGAGGGACTTATGCAGTGCCAGGGATCAAACCAGGTCCACTGCACACAAGGCAAGTGCCTTACCTGCTGTCCTATCACTCCAGCCCACAATAACTAACTCTTGGCTTTTTCATGACAGATAAAGAATCTAACTTCAACAAATATTTTATTCAATATTAGTTTCTAGTGCTCAGAAGACTATTAATAATCACAGCACTGGAGATGTGATGCAGAGGTACAGACTACATCTCTGTGGAGACAGAGTCTACACTGGGCACCAGAATGCAAGATTTGAAAAAAAGTCACAAGTGAACAATAAAAGATTACTGTACATGCTCCCTGAAAAGCAAAACAATAATATCAAGGAGTAGAAATTTGTTATTAAATTAACAGTAAAATCTTTGGGATTACAGAAAGCCATATTATTTTTCCAGCAAATTCAAAAGTAGCAAATCGAAAACAAAGTATTAACCCTTTTTTTTTTTTGGTTAGCTTTTTGGGCCATCCTTGGTAGTGGCTCAGTACTTACTCCTGGAAGGGCTTAGGGAATCATACGGGATGCCACAAATCAAATCTGAGTTGACCAGGTGCAAGGCAAGCACTCTACCAGCTGTACTATAGCTTCAGTCCCCAAAGTACTAGAGCTTTTAGATTACACTGCTACGTACATAGATGCCAAATCATGTACACCTGGTACTCAACATTATAAACCAATGTTCACTGTCTGTCACTGTCTTCCCATTGTTCATCGATCTGCTTGAGTGGACACTAGTAACATCTCCATAAGTCCTGTCACAAGCAAGTGTAACCCAAGGGCATCTGCTTGCTCCAGGGACAGGAGAGCCCCAAACCATTCTTCAGGTCATGGAACTGAGGTCCAGAATCGTTACTAGTTTTTGGCATAACAAGTAAATAAAACACGGTTAGCTTGCCAGGTTTTATTACCAAAACAAAAAGTTAAGTTCCCTGGACTTCTTCAAACACAACACAAAATCTATGTAAAATACAAGACGCTAAAGTAAAAATGATACCAGAGAAAGATAAGTCTGTACAACCTCACCACATGCACCCTCGCTCTTCACAGATGTATATACATATAGCCTCAACTCTCCACAGATCTGCACCTCACAAATACAAATACACACACACGGTCCACAGAAGGAATATCACCTTACATGTGTACTCACACAAACTCTCCCACTCCATAGATCTATACCTCACATGTACATACATACAGACACGCTCCCTCGCCTCAGATGTGCATCCATATGATCACACACTCTATGTGTAACTACCTCACAGGTGTCCCCACACACAAATCCGATCTTCAGAGATCTGAACTCACTCACATACACACTCCATGGATCTGCACTACCTCACAGGCATACACTCACCCTCCCTTCTCCACAGACCCATACCCCACATATACACAATCTATACCTCACAGGGGCATAGAGACACTCCCTCCCTCTCCATAGGTGTACATATGCACTTAGACACTCCACAAATCTGTACTACCTCACTGGCATACAAAACCACAGATCTGCACATACGCTCTCCATAGGTCTGTACGCACATGTCACATGCACGCACACATACTCCATGGGTCTGCACGACCTCACAGGTGTGCACACACAAACACACGCACACACACCCTCATGGCCAAATCCTCCAAACACGAGTCTGTGGGTCACCTTCAGTGCCCACAGGGGCGCGGCAAGCAAACATCCGCCGGATCAGGGCAGTGGCTCCATCCTAAGGCACAGAGAGCTGAGGCGAGGAAACAGGGTCTCCGGCGGGGAGGTGCCCCAGGGAGGCGACAGGTGAGGAGGGCGAGGCCACTACCAGGGATGCCACATCTCCCGACACAGGAGAGCGCGGGCACGAGAAAGGTTTGGGGAGGGGTGGAAACGTGGGTGGGGTGGCCGGAGACCTCGGAACTGGGCATCGCGCGGAAGGCCCGCGGGGAACTGGGATCCCGCCGGCTGCCTGCCGGGGAGGATGCGACGCGTTCGGAGTCCTCGGGGCGTCGGGCGTGGGGGACAGGGTCGGGCTCCCTGACAGGACGGCCGGAAAGGCGTCTGGCCAAGGACAGATGCGAGGGGTGGGGTCGAGCCGGGGCTCGCGGGCCCTGAGCGCGTCTGGGAGGCTCCCGGGCAGCGCCGGTCTCCGGGCGTCTCCGCCGGGGCGGAGCGGGGCGGGACGGCCCCGCAGGAGCCCGAGAGCGAGAGTGAGACGTGGGCCGGGCCGGGCGGGCAGGCCGCTGAGCCGGGGCGGGTCTTACCTCGGGCTCCGCCGCGGCGGCCCCCACGGCCCCCTCCTCTGGGGCGGGAGCCGCCTCCCACCCCTCAGCTCCAGGGTCTGGCCCGAGCGAGCAGCGGAGGCCGACGCCCCCGCGGGTCGGACGGTTCCGAGCGGGTGGGCCCAGCTGCCTCAGGGTCCAGGCGAGCGGCCGCCGCGCATCCCCCCGCCCTGTCAGCGAGACTCCGCCCGGCCTGGGCGGCACATCCCCCGCCGCACCCGCCCAGAGAGCACGCGTCCGACCGCCGCCTCAACGCTGCCGCCGCCTCTGCTGGCGCCGCGAGTTGCCTCCTCCGTGGCTTCTCCTGCGCTGGCAGGACTCTGCAGCCACCGCCAACCGCCGCCGCCTCCCTCGCCCGATCCGGCCCGCGCGCACCCGACCCGCGCACGCGGCCCCGCCCCGCGCGACTCCTAGAGCTGCAGAGGGCCGGCGCGCGCGCACTTACCTCCCACACCCCCCGAGCGCCCGCCCGGCCGGGCCCGCGGCTCAGTCCCGACACCGCCCCCGCACGTGACGCCGCCGGGGAGGGCCCCGCGCGCGTGCGCGGCCACGCCCCCCGTCCCGCCCCCTACGGCCCCGCCCCAACTTTTCTTCCTCACCTTACGGCCAGGCTGCAAACTGACTTATAGTCTCCCTCTGCTGGAGAGAAATGTCGCAAGATGGGGGCAGAAAGCTAAATTTGCGACCTTAACTCTCGCTTTCCGGCCACTACCGAAGTGTCTGGAGGCTGGTTGTGGTGGCGAGGCCCGAGGCAGGTAAGACGCCGCCACCCGGCCCCGGCTGATGGTCGGTGGGGCCTGGCAGGGGACCGCTGTGGCGCGGGCGCTAATCTGGTGTGTGGGTGCTCCCTCCCCATTCTGGAGCGGGCTTCTCGGCGCCGCCCCCGGAGCCCCCGCCCTTTTCCACGCACACGCCCCTTCCCTCGCCTCTCCCCGCCTCTGGCTTCCTTTCCCGATCTTCCTTTCCATTCAATCCTCACCCCTTTCCCCTGAGTGCTCCTGGTGAAAGTCAGGAGCGAAGGAAATAGCCTCCGCTTCCGGAAGCGCTGCCTTCTGTGGAGACGATTCTTAGAGGCAAATGAAATTACCGTCAGGGGGAAAAAAAGCGAGGGATACTCTTGGAGCACCGAAGCGGGGGACCAGAGAAAACCCTTCCCAGGGTGACCTTTGCGGGTTAAAACGCCAAGTCTGTGAAGAAATTTGAGCGGAGGTCAAAGCCAGAGAGAACTACAGGTACAGAAGCATGTGGCAGTCCTGGAAGAATAGTAAGTTAGAGAAGGTCCTTCACGTGATAGGACACGCGCACGGCTTGTTCGGGCCCTGAGCTGTCGCCTGGCTCTGCCTCAGTGATCCCCTCCTGGTGGCTCAGGGCACCTCATGTGGTGCCAGAGACCCATCCCCTATACTCTCTCCAGCCTCAAGCATTGTTTAACGCATGAGGAAGATGAGGGACTCGAATGATGGGCCCAAGAATAAAGTTGTAAGACGTTTAAGCATAAAAGTGTACCTTGGAACCAAGAATAGACTTTTCATGGGTGAGAGTCACTATATAGAATCAGGAACATTAGTGAAGCTCGGCCTGTATAGACATTAAAAATCATCTGAGAAGCCTATAAAAAGTAGTATCAGGGGCCAAAATGATAGTACAGTGGGCAGAGCGTTTGCCTTGCAAGGAGGCCAATCAGGGTTCTAGCCCTGGCACCCCATGAGATCCCCAGAGCCTTTCAGGAGTGATCCCTGAGCACAGAACCAGGAGTAAGCTCTAAGCACCACCGGGTGTGGCCCCCAATAAAGTAGTAGCAATATTGTTCTCCCACCCAATGCTGATTTTAAAAACTTGAGAAGTTAGGGCTTAGGTATGGGGGAGGGGGAGGGGGTTCTGGTTTTTTTTCAAGGCTTGTTTTGTTTGGAAGCCAATGCAGTGCTCAGGGTTTCCTCCTGACTCACTTTTACTGGTTCTCACACCTTAGCATTCATTCTTCACCTGGGGAGTTTTATGAAATCCTCATACCCCACCACATAGTCCAGTGGGAAAGGTGCTTGCCCCTGCTTGTGATAGATCCTGGCATCACAAATCTTCCCCATTCCTGTCTTTCCTCTCCCTTTCCCTTCCATTTAGGGTTTTTCAAATGGAGATCATGCCTTTGAATTCAAGAGTGTTTACCATTTTATCCCAAATTTTTTTTATAGCTGACATACTTTTATTATTAGAATAAGTAGATCTTTCAGCAATTTTTTTAAATTTTTTAAGTATTTTATTATACCACCGTGAGATATACAAATAAAAAGATATACAATTAAAAAGTTCATGTTTGGGTTTTGGTCATACAGTGTTTCAGCACCCGTCCCTCCACCAGTGCCCATCTCCCACCAACAACATCCCCGGTTCCCTCCCCCTTCCCCAGCCCTGCTCCATGGCAGGTTCTTTATTTCTTTCCCTTTCTCTCTCTTTCTCTTTTCCTTCCCTTCCAGACTATGGATTACAGAACATACATTAAAAGGTTGTCATGTGTATCCTTTTGCCTCTATTTAATGCTCAGTTCTAGGTTGGCATTAGTACCCTCGACAATTATTAGCACCCTGTTCCATTTTCTGTCTTACCTAAACTCTGACTCCCACACGTTTGTGATAATTTCCACCTTTGACAAGACCTCCTGATATATGTTTCACTTGACCTTGGATATTGGTATCATAATATGTACATATATATTTATGCCATGCAAATAAATGCAGTCATTCTGTATCTGTCTCTCTCCTTCTGGCTAATTTCGCTCAACATAATCTTCTCCATATCCATCCATTTATAGGCAAATTTTATAACTTCATTTTTCCTAACAGCTGCATAGTATTCCATTGTGTAGATGTACCAAAGCTTCTTTATCCAGTCATCGATTTTCGGGCACTCTGGTTGCTTCCAGATTCTGGCTATTGTGAATAATGCTGCTATGAACATAAAAGTAGGGATGGTGTTTCCGCTGCGTATTTTTGGTTTCCCAGAGTAGATTCCCAGGAGTGGTATGGCTGGGTCAAATGGGAGTTCAATTTCTGGTCTTTGGAGGAAAGTCCATATTGTTTTCCAGAAAGGCTGTACCAGCCGGCATTATTTTATCCCAAATTAAAGATTAACTTTTATCCTCCAAGAGACTGTATCCCAAACACAGTATGTTTGCATTTTAGAGTCTCTGTTTGTGGGGCCTGCAGGGACAGCACACCCAGTAGGGCGTTTGCCTTGCACACGGCCAACACGGGTTCGATCCCCGGCGTCCTATATGGTCCCCCAAACCCCACCACGGAGTAATTCCTGAGTGCAGAGCCAGGAGTAACCCCAGAGTATTGCCGGGTGTGACCCCCCAAAAAAGGACTCTTCACTTATTCGTTTCATCTATCATTTAAGTTAGACATACGCTATAAAGATGTTTAACATACAGTCATATTAGGATCCCATAGTATTAGAACATAAAAATTTGGAAGCAGAAAAAGGCTGAACTGACAAAGTCCAAGTCAGTGCTTGGTTACTGTCTTTTTAACTAGGGTTAATGCCAAAACCTGTATATCTGCCTACAGATAAGAGTAAGAGAGAGTTACTGTTGTCTGGTATGACTATAGTAAGGAAAGTAGGGGTGGGGCAGAGATAAAGATGATAAAGTGGGTGTTAACAGAGTAGGAGAAGCCTAAATTTCAAGCTGAAGTGTTTAGATTGTCTATTATAAGCAGTTAATGGGTATTAAAAGGTAGAACTAAAATAACCTCTTTTATGCCATGAACCTCTTTGGCAGTTTGGCCTGAGAACCCTACCTTGGAGTTGTTTTTTTTTTACCTTGGAATTTTAAAAGTATAATTTTTTTAAGTAAAATGAATTTTATTCACAAACAGAATATGTGATATGTGTTTAATAACATTAGCAGCCATTCAAATTGTGTAATTTCAAAACAATAATGAATATAAAATACATTTTGAGGTACATAAGGCAATTACCATATGTGATATGAAGTATATTTCTATTGGTGAAAAATAGCCGGGACAGCTAATGCTACTGTGGTTTATTGCCTACACTTACTGTAGGAAATACTGTATATAAAGATGTAATTTTCCCCAGTTCAAATTCATGGAACCTTTTGATTCTAGGCACATCCTGGCCTATTGATCCTAGACTTATAAAAAAAAAAACTCATGTAATGATGATAGTGAAGAGCATGACAAAGCAAGTCTGTTTTCAGAAAGATACTAGAGCAATTTTCATTTCTGTTAAAGTGGGAATGGGAAACTGTCCCTTTCTTCTCCTCATACCTCAGCTGTAGCAACTATACGAATCTACTGTTACCTAATAACTTGGACCTAAAGAGGAATGAATTTGTGAGTATATGTTTAGAGCAGAACTAGAAAATAAACCAGGAAAATAAGATAGATGGTATTTTTGTCCAGTGCCAGGTTGTGATCTGTAGACAATTGAGAGACATTAAATTTAAGTATAATAACATAGTTTTGTTTGAAAAAAAAATCATAGGAATATATAATTTAGGTTATCAAAAGTATAAAAGTATAGTATAAAGAAAATACTAGATTGGGGCCTGGGAGATATTATAGTAGATAAGCTGACCAGGTTTGATCCCTGACACTGCATGTGGTTCCTAAGCACAAAGCCTTTAGAACCACCAGGTGTACCCTAAAACCACAAAAAGGAAAAAAAAATATTATTATGAAGTGATCCCTAATCACTGCGGAGTTCCTTTATTTATAAAGTGTGGCCGATCAATTAACAGTCTAAAGAAATATGGGTGAAGCAATAGCACAGTGGGTAGGGTGTTTGCCTTCTACTCGGTCTACCTGAATTCAATCCTCAGCATCCCATATGGTTCCCGAGCACCGCTAGAAGTAATTCCTGAGTACAGAACCAGGAGTAATCCCTGAATATCTCTGGGTGTGACCAGAAAAGCCAAAAAAAGAAAAACCCAGTGGTCTCCCACCATGGCTATAAATGTCAATCATGGACTGGTATGCAGACACGTGCTGGTCCTCACCAGTTGTAAAAAGGTTAAAAAGTCTAAAAAAGGTTAAAGAACGCTGTCTTCAACTACTGGATAAGTAAAATGCTTTAGCAAACAGAAATAAAGTTCTCAAGGTCCTGGTAACCTAGCTGATAAAATTTACTACCATACTATAAAACTTCACTGTATCACTGTATCATTGTCTTCCCATTGTTCATCGATTTGCTTGAGTGGGCACTAGTAACATCTCCATTAGTCCTGTCTCAAGCAAGTGCAACCTGAGGGCATCTACTTGCTACTGGGACAGGAGGAGCCGAAACCATTCTTCAGGTTATGGAACTGAGGTCCGTTATAGTTACTAGTCTTTGGCATAAAAAGTAAATAAAACATGGTAGCTTGCCAGGCTTTACCGTGTAGGTGGTATAGTCTCAGTAGAAGGCTCTCAACCCGAGCATTTACTGATGAAACTTAAAGGGAGAAGATCAGGTTTTCTTTTGGATGGAGCTCTGAGGAACTATGGAGTCTGGATGTTGAGAATGACTAACTGCATGATGTGTGGTTTGCTCTGGCTTCTTGCCAGGCTTACTGGTATCAGTTAAAACATGTCTATAACTGTTTACTATGTATAAATGTGAAAGAAATTGGGAAGAACCTTATGCAAAATTCAGTATCCTATAAAAATATTGCGTGGCCGCAAGCGCCAGCTAAAAGACATATGGGTCTGGCGTGGGTGGGTCTCTCTTCCGGGCAACTGGCATGGAGGTGGAGGAAAGGGCAGGGCCCAAAACTCCACTCCGAGTCCGCCAGCATGGTCTCTCCCCTGCTCATGAGAGCAAACCCTTGGAGCAATGTTGGACTCGGCCAGGGGATGGCCGAGCCCTTACCGGGAGGTCAGCTCTATGGGTTGCTTCCACATGGGAAGAGCAGCACAGCTGTGGGTCTGAAGTGGATGAGTCTGGATCTCTTCTGGGGTTGCAAATTAGCTGAGTCTGGCGTGGGTGGGTCTCTTTCTTCCGGGGCAACTGGCATGGAGGCAGAGGAGAAGGGCAGGGCCCAAAACTCCACTCGAGTCCAGCCAGCATGGTCTCTCCCCGCTCGTGAGAGCAAACCCTTGGAGCAATGTTGAACTTGGCCAGGGAATGGCCGAGCCCCTTACCGGGAGGTCAGCTCCATGGGTTGCTTCCACAAGCTGAGCTTCGCAGCTTCCGATCCTGACATGTCTGGCCCCGGCAAAGGTGGGAAGGGCCTGGGCAAAGCGCCACCGCAAGGTGCTGGGCGACAACATCCAGGGCATCACCAAGCCCGCCATCTGCCGTCTGGCCTGGCGCGGCGGCGTCAAGCGCATCTCGGGGCTCATCTATGGAGACCCGCAGGGTGCTCAAGGTCTTCCTGGAGAACGTCATCGGCGGCGCCGTCACTATAAAACTTACCTCTCTTATTGTAACTAGTCCCCATGTTGTGTGCATTTAAAAACATATTCAAAGTACTGAATCTGGGATCCCGATATTATCCAAATGAGTAATAAAAAGTTACTTGACTTTCTGAATCAGATTGTTTGAGATCTTAACATCACTAGCCTATGTTGACTTTCTTTTCATTTAACTATTGGAAGACTGCATAGAGTTGTCATTCAACATAGACTGAAAATCAGATTTTTATAGAGGTTAAAGTTCATCTATATATGCCTTGTTCTCTTTTTGGCAGACACAGAAAACTGGTCTATGTAAAAACAAGAGAGAGCACTTGTAATTTTATAAGGCTGTATAAAAATTTCTATTACAGAAAATCTTGAGAGTTCCTTTTCTGCCTTTCAGTTAAATGACTACCCCTTCACACATCTATTTCACTAGATCACAGAATATCATTAGATCATAATACTAATTCTGAAAGAAAAAACTCTCCTGATTAGTTTTTTTTTACATCTGTAGTACAGGCTTAATATATTTTTTTCTTCATGAAGCCAGGGAGATAGCTCAAAGAGCTGATGAACATGTTTTGTATGCTAGACACCCAGCTTCAATCCCTGGCACCACATGGTCCAGGGAATACCACCAGGAACAATGCCTCAGCAACCTACTTGGAGTATCTGTACCCTTAGTAGCCCCAGAGCAATACCAAGTGTGGCCCAAAACAAAAAAAAAAAAAAAAAATTAATAACATATTCCCTGATGTTCAGCAAATTAGTAAATACTGAGTAGTGGGTTAAAATCCTTCAAAACCACAAACAGCTGTGGGATTTCTTCATTTATTTAGTTAGCTTTGATTTTCTCACAAATGTCTATTACATCAACTTTATACTTTATGTTAGTTAAATGTAGCTAAAAATAAATAGTTGCTGGAGATGTCTAGTGCTACCTATTAATATGTAACTGAAGCTTGGTCAAGTAACTCACTGGTATTAACATTAAAGACAAATCACTGAGACAAAACTTTGTATATTTTAAATTTATCCCACCAGACCCTGTTTTTCTTTCAGTACAGTATAGAAAAATAAAAATTCATTATTTCATTCATTCATTAAATATTTATTGAGCCCCTACTATATGACAGGTGCACTTTCAAAACTTATTCAGAGTTTGTAATAAATTTACCTCTTTTTTTATTGTTTTGTATGGCCATACAATCCTGGAATGAAACCCAGGACCTCACATATGCAAGGCATGTGCCCTAACATTTAAGCCACATTCCTGACCCCAGTAACAATTTGCCTCTGAATTAGCAATAGAACATTAACTTAACCAAGCACTGAAATCTACAATAAATTAATATTAATGTATGATGACTTTTTTTATTCCCTATCAAGTAGTGTGTTTGCATATACTTATCATGTGCTAAGCACAGTGATTGTTATGAAATCAGACAGAATGTGACTGTAGCTTGACCTTTATCAGCTTTTGTTACTGTATATAATATAAAATTCTGTTCATTCCCTTAGAAAATATTATTGAAATCTTACTGTTATCCCCACACACTCACTTTACCATCTTCCTCTCCATCATTTCAAATGTTGCAATTGTGTAAAGCAATTTGTCAAAAAAAATTAAAGTAAAACATGTTTATGAAAAGACTGGTGTAAGTCAGAGAAATAGTACTGCATTAAGGAGTTTCCCTTGTGACCAACCCCAGTTCAATCAGTCCCCAGGAGCAACCACCTAGCATAGAGCCAAGAGTAGCCCCACAGCACCTATGGATGTGACTCAGGCCCTCCACCCTCTAACCCCCACCCCCTACACACATACACACACACACACACACACACACACACACACACACACAAAGACTGGTATACCCCTAGAGGGACTAAGGAGTACCACCTCAATGGGCATAGGATTGATCCAACCAGATTGGTTGGCAAAGTATTTCCAGGAGTGTGACTCTAGTACCCATGAACATGACTTGGGAGATCTCCCCACTCCACAAAAAAAAAAAAGGGGGAGGGGTCTGGAGTTTAGACCAATTTTACGTTAAGAGAGTAAATGTGACACAATGCTACCCTTGTGGTAGAAGTGGTAAACTAAGAATAAATTTCTTTTTTATGGTCAGGGCCAAAAGATAGCACAATGGTTAGGGCATTTGCCTTGCATGCGCCAACAAGATTCAACCCCAGGATTTTTTTTTGGCTTTTTTGGGTCACACCGGCAATGCTCAGGGGTTTCTCCTGGCTCTGCACTCAGGAGTTACTCCTGGCGGTGCTCGGGGGACCATATGTGATGCCGGGGATCGAACCCGGCCTGGCACAGGCCGGCCACGCAAAGCAAACGCCCTACCCACTGGGCTATCGCTATGGCCACAACCCCCAGGATTTTTAATCCCCACATATGGTTCCCTAGCCCCACCAGGAGTGATATAGTGGAGCCAGGAATAAGCCCTGAAACCACCAGGTGTGATCCAAAAAAGTACTAAAAATTATTTTCATGGTCATAGTTACTGTTAGCTATAATAACAGTGACAAACAAGATAATAAGTTCTAACCTCAAACTGTACTACAAAGCAGTAGTAATTAAAACAGTGTGGTATTGGAATAAAAACAGACCTGTGGACCTATGGAATAGAGTTGAGTATCCTGACACCCACCCTCAAAGACATGATCAGTTAATCTTTGATAAAGGTGCAAAGAGTCCAAACTGGAGTAAGGAAAGCCTCTTCAACAAGTGGTGCTGGGAAAACTGGACAGCTACATGTAAAAAAATGAATTTGGACTTGTGTCTAATACCTTGAACTAAAATCAGATCAAAATTGATTAAAGATCTCAATATTAGGGGCGGAGCGATAGCCCAGCGGGTAGGGTGTTTGCCTTGCACGCGGCCGGCCTGTGCCGACCTGGGTTCGATCCCCAGCATCCCATATGGTCCCCGAGCACCGCCAGGAGTAATTCCTGAGTGCAGAGCCAGGAGTAACCCCTGAGCGTCGCGGGTATGACCCAAAAAAGCAAAAAAAAAATAAATAAAAAAAAGATCTCAATATCAGACCTGAATCCATAAAGTACGTTGAAGAAAATATAGGAAAAACCCTCCACGACATTGAAGCTAAAGACATCTTCAAAGGTGAAACACCATTAACAAAGCAACTAGAAGAAAAGATAAACATATGGGACTGCATGAAACTAAAGAGCTTCTGCACCTCAAAAGAAACAGTGACCAAGTTAGAAAGTCCACAGAATGGGAAAGAATATTCACCCAATACCCATCTGATAAGGGGTTAATATCCAGGATATATCAGGAACGGTACAGCTATATAAGAAGAAAACAGCCAACCCCATAAGAAAATGGGGAGAAGAGATGAACAGAAACTTTGACAAGGAAGAAATTCAAATGACCAAAAGGCATATGAAAAAATGCTCATCATCACTAATCATCAGAGAGATGTAAATCAAAACAACAATGAGATATCACCTCACACCACAGACACTGGCCCATATCCAAAAGGGTAAAAACAAGTGCTGATGTGGATGCGGGGAAAAGGGGACTCTCATACATTGTTAGTGGGAATGTCGACTTGTACAACCTTTCTGGAAAACAATATGGACATTTCTCCAAAAACTAGAAATTGAGCTCCCTTTTGACCCAGCTATACCACTCCTGGGAATATACCCTGGGAAGCCAAAAACACACAGCGGAAACACCATCCGCACTTTTATTTTCATAGCAGCACTATTCATAATAGCCAGAACCTGGAAACAACCAGTATGCCCAAGAACTGATGACTGGATAAAGAAACTGTGGTACATCTACACAATGGAATACTATGCAGCTGTTAGGAAAAATGAAGTTATGAAATTTGCCTATAAATGGATGGACATGGAAAGCGATCATGTTTGTCGGGGCGCTCCCCGGGGTCCCCGACAGTGCCGGGAAGCGAGTTCCCTTCTACCTCCGAGCCGGCGAGGAATGGATGAACACTCAGGAATCCGATGCGGTTTTAAAAGGCTTTACTTATCACAGGTTCAGGCATACAAATCAGCAAAAGGAAAAACCCAATGCTTAGGATTCCAGGCTAGAACCCCAGCCACGTGTAGGCCAAGATGGCGACCACCACGTGTAAAACTTCCAAGGGGAATAAACGCTCACAAGGCGAGATTCCACCGGGAAGAAGACCGGGAGAGCGGGAACCGGCTAGTTTATACCCATGCAACTCAGACCTTCCTCCCATTGTTATGGAAAGCAGGGAGGGTCCAATGCCCTCAGGTAATCCCTCCCTGCATCTCACCTAGGGCCTTTACTGTGCTAATGTTTTGAGCCGGGAACGCCTTTGAAATGTAGAGAAGGGGGTTTCTGAGATGGCATGTCACTGTACCAAAGATTAACACCAATGCCAGTTAAATATTTCTCCAAGCCTTCACAAGTCTCCTCTACTTCATTGTAGTTTTATATTTTATCAGGGAGCCATGCTTGTTTGTTTGGAAGCAAACAGCATTTCTCTCTGGTCTAATTACTTAGGTGTCCTACGTGGCCAGGCTAATATGCTGGTAAGATCTAGCTAGTCCCACGATGATTGTGATAGCATGGGAGAATATTTATACCAGCTAGTACAGCATACATGGTCGGATAAACTGCCACATTTAGACTACCCCCTTATCTACGGAGTGATTTGCGGGAGGCAATCCAGAGCAGATGCAGCGGCCCTTAGGAGTCCTGCAACACATGTTGAGTAAAATTAGTCAGAAGGAAAGAGAGATATAGAATGACTGCATTTATTTGCGTGACATAAATATATATATATATATATATATATATATATATATATATATATATATATACATATTATGACACCAAAATCCAATGTCAGGTGAAACGTGGATCAGGAGGTCTTACCAAAAGTGGAAATTACCGCAAACGTGTGGGAGTCAGAGGTTAGGTAAGACAGAGAAGGGAACATGTGCGAATAAATGTCAAAAAGGGCTAATACCAACCTAGAACTGAGCATTAAATACAGGCAAAAAATGCACATGATGGCTTCTAAGTGTATGTAGTGCAACCCACAATGTGTAAGAGAAGGAAAAGAGAGAGAGGGAGAGAGAAGAGAGATAAAGAACCTGCCATTTAGGCAGGCTGGGGGTGGGGAATTGGGGACATTGGTGGTGGGAAATGGGCACTGGTGGAGGCGGGTGCTGGAACACTGTGTGACCGAAACTTCTAAACATGAACAACGTTGTAATTGTATATCTCGTGGTGGTATAATAAAATATTTAATAAAAAAAGATAATTAGTTCTAGAAGAAATCTTCATTGATCACCTAAATTTATCTACCTGACTCCAGGCAGAACTAAATGGAATTTCTAGCAAGAGTTGCCAGACAGCATCATTATACCAAGTATTTTTGCTAATTAGAGAGCTGCATTCCTTTCTTTATAAAGTACTGATATGTAGGACTACTGTTCAAATTTACAGGCACAAAATTGAGAAATAAATCTGCATTTATGGCAATTTTATGGTTTTTAGGAATTTTTCAAAACACATTTTGTTTTGTCCAGAAAAAAAATCTTAAAACATTTCTAGTTTATCAAGCAATAAAAATTAAATATAGATAAATAAAATCTCATCTTTGCTGTCAAGAGGTATACCCTTGGGCCAGGGGCAAAGTGCTTGACTTACACTAGCAACCATCCAAGGTTTGATCCCTGGCACCACTTATGGTCCCAAGCCCTGCCAGGAGTGATCCCTGAGCACAGAGTCAAAAGTAAGCCCTGATCACAGCCAGGTTATGGCCCAAAAAGCAAAAGTTAAAAATGGACATTGCGGGGCGGAGCGATAGCCCAGCGGGTAGGGTATTTGCCTTGCGCGGGGCCGGCCTGTGCAGGCCCGGGTTCGATCCCTGGCGTCCCATATGGTCCCCGCGCGCACCGCCAGGAGTAATTCCTGAGTGCAGAGCCAGGAGTAACCCCTGAGCGTCGCGGGTGTGACCCAAAAAGCAAAAAAAAAAAAAAAAAAAAATGGACATTGCTAACATGTTTATTTTCACTATGTGGTACTAGGTTCAGTTTCTGGTCACAATATTACAAAATTCATGCACAAATATCATCAAAAATATATTTTGACCAGATGAATAAATTTGCTTTAATAAATGTCTGGCTCTTAAGTACATTTATGCTACTTTAAAAGCCTAAGCTTGGGCTGGAGCGATAGCCCAGTGGGTAGGGCGTTTGCCTTGCGCGCAGCGGCCCATGCCGACCGAGGTTCGATCCCGGCATCCCATATGGTCCCCGAGCACCACCAGGAGTAATTCCTGAGTGAAGAGCCAGGAGAAACCTCTGAGCATCGCCGGGTGTGACCCAAAAAGCAAAAAAAAAAAAAAAAAAAAAAAAAGCCTAAGCTTGTGTTCATGCCTTTGCTAATTATCAGAGAACCTAGTTCCTAAGAATTAGGGGCTTGTGTTACTGTTGATACTATATACAGCAATTAGACTATTTGATTTTTTTTGCTTTTTGGGTCACACCTGGCGATGCTCAGGGGTTACCTCCTGGCTCTGCACTCAGGAATTACTCCCTGGTGGTGCTCAGGGACCATATGGGATGCCGGGATCAAACCCAGGTCGGCCACGCGCAAGGCAACGCCCTCCCGCTGGACTATCACTCCAGCCCCCAGCAATTAGACTATTGTATCCAAATATTTCCACCACCAGAGTGGAGTGAATTAAGAAAGGAAAAAAAACTTGCCTGCCCCAAGAGATCATGTGCTGGGGATCATACTTGAAGACCTCGAATATGCCTGGCATATACTCCAGCCCTGGAGCTCCCTCCCCATTCCTGTAATTAGTATTTCAAAGCATTTCCTCAAAATCCAACTGAAACAGCAGTAATAGTTAAAAGGTTAGTTCATCTGGAGCCAGAGTGATAGTACAGCAGCAGGTAGGGTGTCTGCCTTGCACGGGTTCCATCCCCAGCATCTCATATGGTCCCCCAAACACTGCCAGGAGAGATTCCTAAGTGCAGAGCCAGGAGTAACTCCTGAACATTGCCAGTTGTGACCCAAAAAA
This sequence comes from Cryptotis parvus, assembly GCA_021461705.1. Classification (NCBI taxonomy): domain Eukaryota; kingdom Metazoa; phylum Chordata; class Mammalia; order Eulipotyphla; family Soricidae; genus Cryptotis; species Cryptotis parvus. Next base: position 25,661 of record JAJIBD010013990.1, read on the forward strand.
AAAAAAAAGTCATTTATTTGGAAACTGCCTTTGTTATTTTTGTTGTTTGTTTTGGCTTTTTGGGTCACACCTGGCAATGCTTAGCAGTTACTCCTGGCTCTGCACTCAGGAATCACTCCTGGCGATGCTCAGTGGACCATATGGGATGCTGAGGTATCGAACCCAGGTCAGCTGAATGCAATGCAAACCCTACCAGCTATACTAGCTCTGCCCCTTTGTTATTTTGATTGTTGTTTGTTGTGGGCCAAAAGAAGCTGTCACCAATGGCTACTCCTGACTCTGTGCCCACATATAAAACATGAGCTCCACCACTAAGCTTTCTCTTGGCCCTAAGATATCTTAATATATAGCTCCAATGCTTTAGGAACTTTTAAAATTAACTCAATCTAGAAATGCACTCTTTGTTAAATATCAGTGGTCTAGAATAGTAATCAATTAAATTCTTCCTCCAAGAGACAAAACTAAATATTTTTGGCTTTTCAGGGAACTCAGCTCTGTCCTGCTCAAAAGCAGACATAGACAACACAAACATTAGCACTTTTTTCCAATAGAACTTATTTACAGACATTGCATCAGATTTGGTCTACAGACCATGGTTTATAGATTCTTTGACTAGAAAACTAAAAAAAAATGTTTTGAGTCACACCCAGCAATGCTCAGGAGTTATCCTGGCTCTTCGCTCAGGAATTACTCCTGGCAGTGCTCGGGGCCATATGGGATGCCGGGGATTGAACCCAAGTCGGCAGCGTGCAAGGCAAACGCTCAATGCTGTGCTATCACTCCAGCCCCCTAGAAAATGAAAAATTTTAAGAGAATAACAAGATTTTGAAATGGCAGATAGGGCCTAGAGAGATATACTGCTGGTAGGGGTGCTATCGTTTTATGTGGTCAACACAGCTTAGAGCCCCAGCATCCTATATAGTCCCCGAGCATCACCAGGAGTAATTCCTGAGTATAGAGGTAGGAATAGGCCCTAAACATCGCCCCTGGTAAGGCCCCAAAAAAAAAGTACTGAAAGATGTTTTTGCTTACGGCTTAGAAATGTAGAAACTGTACAATTAAGAGGGACTTTCAGAAAACATAGAATTTCTTGGAAAAAATATCAAAAATATAAATGACCAGATCCTGCCTCTAGAGATCAATCATGAACATATGCTGTTTAAAATTCCTTTGAGTTGGGGGCCAGAGCGATGGTCCAGCGGGTAGGGCGTTTGCTTTGCATGTGGCCAGCCCATGCCGGCCGAGGTTCGATCCCCAGCATCCCAGATGGTCCCCTGAACACTGCCAGGAGTAATTCCTGAGTGCAGAGCCAGGAGAAACCCCTGAGCATTGCCGGGTGTGACCCAAAAAAGCAAAAAATAAAATAAAATTCCTTTAAGTAATCCTGGTGTACTCTCTGAAAAGAACCACTGTTCAGTACAAACTCCACTATACAGATGAGGAAGCTGCAACCCAGAGTTTTAACGACATTTCCATAGTTAAATGACTCATTAATTACAGATCTGAACTGCCTCCCACGTCTTCTGACTCCAACCTTGAGTTTCTTCTATTAAAATTGCAGCTTCCTTATCAAATGGTTCATACTGAGCTGTGATTTATCCTTTATGTTTGTTTTTAATTGCTTTTTAATTACATGCTCTTATAGCAAACAGAAATACTCATTTTAAAGGTTTTAAGATGAAAATCAATATTTTTCCTTTTGTTAGTAAGTGTATATCAATTCAGTATTAGCTGTATTTAGATACAGAAGTTGGGAAATGTAATAATTAGGCCTTATAATCATTGGGTTTACTTATTAAACTGACAACATATTCGCATCATTGCTTCACTCTGAGATTGAGAATTCTTTTCCTTAGAGTTAGCATTAACTTTTCTTTTGCCAGAGGTAAAACACAATAGCATAGAATTATGCCCTGGCTATCATTGTCATCATAGATTTATCTATGATGACTTTGTTATATTATGTAAAGACAAACAGATTATTCTTGTACCATTATTATGTATCAGTGAAGTAAAATTTGTTTTATATAAAGACATTTACTTAGGTAAATGTGAGGGAATGAAAGAGTGAAAGATGCGTGTTCAGGAGCAAAGAATACGTTATCTCAGGTCAGGATGCAAGCCAGCCTCCAGGGTTGAGAATGAGCCCCATATGACTTTAAAAAGTTGATTCTATAGTTGGGTCTTCTCCCAAACTGCCTTGCCCTGGAGTTCTCTGCATACAGAAAAGTTTAAAGCTGATGTTGTCACAGGGGAAAAAAAAAGTAGACTGTCTTAATGATCTTTTTTTGTGTTCTTATCTTGACCTTAAAAAATTTTATTTCCAAAAAATCTTGACGGCTCATTGTTACCATTCCAATATACAGAATTAGGAAGGAACTTGCTTGGGGACTTTTTTTTTTATTTTATTTTGTTTTTTGAGAGCAAGAGTATGTTATATACCATACAATGTGCTGAGTGTTTTCACTCATGTTTTTTATCCCCAAGCAGTCCTGTAGAGGCAGGTTTTAGTAATAACTCACTTTACAGACAAAAATATAAGTCCTAAAAAGAGGAAAAATAGTAACTCTCACAAAGTCACATAGGTTGTACCTGGGAAAGTCAGAGCCTAAGACTGCAGTGCCACTTAATCCCAAAATACTGGCAGATTTTTGTAGTATTTATAAAATTCTGTGGTGTTTCACTGATTCACTCCCAATGTTCCTTCCCATCCACCAAGAACAAGTACATAGGTCTTTTAATTCTAGAATTGACTATTAATGACAGTTAATCAATGGAGGAAAATAGATAAAACACAAATCAGAACAAAAATGAAA
>JAJIBD010013991.1:0-18129 GCA_021461705.1 Cryptotis parvus
AAAAGTTTTAATTTTAAACAGAGGAAAATAGGAAACAAAGCAAAAGAGCTAAGGCCCTCACTCCTTTTCATTAATCTTTTATTGTCTATGCTACAAGTCAGTCAATAATGAGTATTGAGTATATAAATCTGAGCCAAACACACAATAGGGAGACATAACACCAACTCTAATTGGCAGAAACTAGTGAAGAGAGAGGTGAACTTGAGTCTATATTTGGAAGCCAAGGCAAACAAGTGAAGTTTCATCTCTCTATGGCAATGTGAACGCAAACTACCTGTTAGGGCAGAGTGCAATTGGGCCACCATAAACCCTTCTGTTCCAAAAACTTTTTACTTTAAATTCTCAAATACATTGAGTATACATATAAAGATTCAAAGTGATATTTGCTACAGGCCACTTTATTGTACTTATCAGGCAGTGTGTTTTTTCACAGATTGAAGGTCGTGGGCAAAATGATCACTATTACTGAAGGCATAGATAATGGTTAATATTTTTAACCAATAAGGCATCAATTAATTAAACAATGTACATTAGTTGGCTTTTTTATAGAGAATATTATGTACAATTGATAAATCAATGTTCTTCAACTTTTTACACCTTTGGGTCAGTGTCTGTCCTGAATACAAGTCCATGGACCAGCAGTTACAAACAAGGGCTGTGGTTTCCAAACTTTCTGTAGATCAGCACCATCCGTATAACAGTGGTTCCATAATAGTGGAAATCCACTATTCTGACTACTTAAAAATGTAAACAGAATTTCTATATGCAAAAAAATAAACCACCCCAATCCATGAGTTACTAGCTTTGTTTTCTTTTGATCTGTTGGGGTGATCTGGAACCAAGTCTATGATATCTCCAACATGTGCCAGTATAATTTTTACATATAACTAATATTAGCAGAAAGTGAATACAGTCAGAAAGCTAATGTAGAACAGTTATGTCCCAATTTCAATGAAATGTGGAAATTGACGGATATTGGAATGACCCATGCTCACTAGTTGACTGTTTTTATATTCCCTCATTATCTTTACTAAGGTGAACATTTGCCATATTTGAAACTTTAAAATAATAAAGCTTAAATATTATTTTAGCTATAGATAAATGAATAAAATAATGGCTCAAAATGCGTATCTCTCTGAGCAATTACTAAACTATCAAACAAATGTTAGAAAAACACAACCTCAAATTTTAATGAGGTGATGATGAGGAGGGGTATGAAGGCATTATAAATATATGAGGGTGTGGTAATAAAGATGAAGGGGTTCTAGGTTAGGTTCCTAGGTTCTAGGTTACAGTTTACTTCTTCCACCTAACCTAAGTTAGCCTATTTGTACTACTAAATAGCACCTGTAAATTAATCAAATAGATGAAGCTTCTATATGTTTAAGGAGGAAATACAAAATAGGCTTATCAAGGGAAGATTCCCAGTTTGAATTACCCTAGATCTCAGTACACTTACGTCTCTCGGGCGCTCCGCCAGGGTCCCCCACAGTGGCGGGAAGCGAAGTTCCCTTCTATCTCCGGCCGGGCGCAGGAACAGATGAAAACTCCAGGAATCCGATGCGGTTTTAAAAAGGCTTTACTTATCACAGGTTCAGGCATACAAATCAGCAAAAGGAAAAGCCCGGTGCTTAGGATTCCAGGCTAGAACCCCAGCCACGTGTAGGCCAAGATGGCGACCACCACGTGTAAAGGAGAAAAAGGTTTCCAAGGGGAATGAGCGCTCACAAGGAGAGATCCCACAAAGAAGAAGCCCCGGAGAGCGGGAACCGGCTAGTTTATATCCCTGTAACTCAGACCTTCCCTCCCGCTGTTATGGAAAGCAGGGAGGGTCCAATGCCCTTAGGTAATCCCTCCCTGCACCTCCCCTAGGGCCTTTACTATGCTAATGTTTTGAAATCTGCCTGGGAATGCCTTTGTAGTGTAGAGAAGGGGGGTTTCTGAGATGGCATGTCTCTGTACCAAAGACTAATACTAATGCCAGTTAAATATTTCTCCAAGCCTTCACAAGGCTCTTCTACTTCATTGTAGTTTTATATTTTAGTTGCCTTTGAGTATATCAGGGAGCCATGCTTGTTTGCTTGGAAGCAAACAGCATTTCTCTCTGGTCTAATTACTTAGGGGTCCAGCGTGGCCAGGCTAATATGCTGGTAAGATTCTAGCTAGTCCCACGATGATTGTGGTAGCATGGGAGAATATTTAGACCAGCATACATGAATATTTAGTACAGCATACATGGTTGGATAAACTGCCACATTTAGACTACCCCCCTTATCTACGGAGTGATTTGGGGGAGGCACTCTAGAGCAGATGCAAGCGGCCCTTAGGAGTCCTGCAACAACTTACCATTTATTCCTCTCCAGTACTCCTCAATTTTTTGCTTGTTTTTTTTTTTTATTTTTTATTATACCACCGTGAAACATACAATTACAAAGGTGTTCATAATTGGTTCTTGGTAATACAGTATTCCAGCACCCATCCCCTCCACCAGTGCCCCATTTCCACCACCAATGTACCCCTCCCCCCTCCCGTCCCCCCAAGGCCGCCTTAATAGCAGGTACCCCATTTTCCTCTCTTTCACTCTCTCTCTCTCTCTGTCTCTGCATCTCTCTCCCTCTAATTTTACACATTGTGGCTAGTCCTGCATATTTTGAGTTTATCACTTAAGTCTCTTTGTGTACATTCAGTGGTGAGTTTTTAATCTGCCATTACCATTTCCAATATTTATTAAAACACTGGTATCTATTTATATCCTATTAATGAATGCAGTCATTCTATATCTGTCCTTTACCTTCTGACTAATTTCAGTCAGTATGATAGACTCCATGTCCATCCATTTGCAGGTAAATTTCATAATTTCATCCTTTCTAACAGCCGCATAGTATTCCATAGTGTAGATGAGCCACAGTTTCTTTAGCCAGTCCTCTGTTCTCGGGCATTTAGGTTGTTTCCAGATTCTAGCTATAGTGAATAGCGCAGAGATGAATAAAGAAGTACAGATAGTTGTTTTTGCTGCTTTGGATGTGTGCCAGTCTCTGTGGGGTGAGATGGTACCTCATTGTTGTTTTGATTTGCATCCCTGATGATTAAAGATGAAGAGCACTTTTTCATATGCCTTTTGGCCATTCGAATTTCTTCTTTTGGAAGCTTCTGTTCATTTCTTCTCCCCATTTTTCCATGGGGGTTGGCTGTTTTCTTCTTCTGGAGTGCTACCAGTGCCTGATATATCCTGGATATTAACCTCTTATCAGATGGGTATTGGGTGAATATCCTTTGCCACTCTGTGGATTGTCTTTGTATCTTGGTCACTGTTTCTTTTGAGGTGCAGAAGCTTTTCAATTATATATAATCCCATTTGTTTATCATTGCTTCCGCTTGCTTGGTCAGTGGTGTGTCGTCTTTAAAGATACTTTTCGTTTCGATGTCGTAGAGAGTTTCTCCTATGTTTTCTTTGATGTACCTTATAGATTCCTGTCTGATGTTGAGATCTAGAATCCATTTTGATCTGACTTTTGTGCATGGCGTTAGAAGGAGGTCTAAGTTCATTTTTTACATGTAGCTGCCCAGTTTTCCCGCACCATTTGTTGAAGAGGCTTTCTTTGCTCCACTTAATATTTTTTTGCTCCTTTATCAAAGATTAAGTGGTTGTATATTTGTGAATGCGTTTCAGGATACTCAGTTCTATTCCATAGGTCTACGGGTCTGTCTCTATACCAATACCACACTGTCTTAATTACAACTGCTCTGTAGTAGAGCTTGAGGTTGGGGAAAGTGATACCTCCCATCTTCTTTTTCCCAACGATTGCTTTAGCTATTCATGGGGTTTTATTGTTCCATACAAATTTCAGGAGTGTTTGTTCAATTTCTTTGAAGAACGTCATGGGTATCTTTATAGGGACCACATTGAATCTGTATAAAGCTCTATGGAGTATTACCATTTTGATAATGTTAATCCTTCCAATCCATGAGCAGGGAATGTGTCTCCATTTCCTCAGGTCTTCTTTTATTTCCTGAAGTAACGTTTTGTAGTTTTCTTTGTAGAGATCCTTTACATTCTTTGTCAGACTGATTCCTAAGTATTTGATTTTCTGCGGTGCAATTGTGAATGGGATAGTTTCTTTAATGTCCCTTTCTTCTCTTTCGCTGTTTGCATATAGGAAGGCCATTGACTTTTGGGTATTGATTTTGTACCCTGCTACTCTACTATAAGAATGTATTATTTCTAGGAGCCTCTTGGTAGAGAGTTTTGGGTTTTCCAGGTATAATATCATGTCATCTGCAAATAGTGATAACTTGGCTTCTTCCCTTCCTATCTGGATGCCCTTAATGTCTTTTTTCTTCCCTGATTGCTATGGCAAAGTACTTCCAGTACTATATTGAATAGAAGTGGTGAGAGCGGGCAGCCTTGTCTTTTCCCTGATCTTAAGGGGAAGGCTTTCAGTTTTTCCCCATTGAGAATGATGCTCGCTGTGGGCTTGTAGTAGATGGCCTGGATTATCTTGAGGAAGGTTCCTTCAATCCCTATTTTACGGAGAGCTTTCATCATGAACGGGTGCTGAATCTTGTCAAATGCCTTCTCTGCATCTATTGATATGATCATATGGTTTTTATTTTTCTTTTTTGTTGATATGATGTATTATGTTGATTGACTTGCGGATGTTGAACCATTCTTGCATTCCCGGGATGAACCCCCTTGGTCATGGTGTACAATCTTTTAGATGACTCTTTGGATTCTATTTGCTAGTATTTTTGTTGAAGATCTTAGCATCTCTATTTATCAGGGAGATTGGTCTGTAGTTTTCCTTTTTTGTGACATCTTTGTCTGCTTTGGGTATCAAGGTGATATGTGCCTCGTAAAAGCTATTTGGGAGTATTTCTGTTTTTCTTCAATTTGCCGGAAGAGCTTAAAAAAAGAATTGGGAGTAGGTCCTCTTTAAAGGTTTTGTAGAATTCACTGGTGAACCATCTGGACCTGGGCTTTTGTGTTTGGGGGAGACTTTTGATTACCGATTCTATTTCCTTGATGGAGATAGGTTAGTTGGAGGTATTCCAAATATTCTTGTTGCAGACTTGGGAAGCTATAGGAATTCAGGAATTTGTCCATTTCTTCTAGGTTTTCTTGTTTTGTGGCGTACAGGCTCTCATAGTAATCTCTGATGATCTTTTGAATTTCTGTGGTTTCTGTTGTGATGTCCCCGTTATCATTTCTGATTCTATTTATTTGGGTTCTCTCTTTTCCTTTTCTTACAAGTCTTGCAAGTGGTTTTGTCAATCTTGTTTATTTTTTTCAAAGCACCAGCTTTTGGTTTCGTTGATCTTCTGGATTGTTTTTTGACATTCCATCTCATTGATTTCTGCTCTAAGTTTTATTATTTCTTTCTTTCTGCTTGGCTTGGGCTCCTTTTGTTGATCACTCTCTAAGATCTTAAGTTGTGAAGTCAGACTGTTTATGATGGCCTTTTCTTCTTTTCTGATGAATGCCTGAAGAGCTATGAACTTGCCTCTTAACACTGCTTTCGCTGTATCCCATAAGTTCTGGTAATTCATGTCTTCAGTCTCATTTGTTTCAAGGAATCTTTGGATTTCCTCTTTGATTTCTTTTATGACTTGCTGGTTGTTCAGCAGTGAGCTGTTTAGTTTCCAGGTACTTGGTATTGGTCTCCGTTTTTGTGTACAATTAACTTCTATTTTCAGTGCATCATGGTCTGAAAAAATAGTTGGCACAATTTCTATCTTCTTGATTTTATGGAGGTATGATTTATGGCTCAGCATGTGATCTATTTTGGAGTATGTTCCATGTGCACTGGAGAAGAAAGTGTATTCAGCTTTCTGGGGATGAAATGTCCTGTATATGTCTACCAGCCCTCTTTTCTTCCATCTCTTCTTTTAGGGCCAGTATTTCCTTGGTAAGTTTCAATCTTGTTGATCTATCCAGGGTTGATAGAGCAGTGTTGAATTCTCCAACTACAATTGTGTTGCTGTCAATGTCTTCTTTGAAGTCTATTAGTAGTTGTTTTAGGTATTTTGCTCGCCCCTCATTGGGTGTATATATGTTTAATAGCGTGATTTCTTCGTGATATATGCATCCCTTGACTATTAAGAAGTGACCTTCACTGTCCCTTCTGACCTTCTCAGCCTGGAAGTCTATGTTGTCAGATACCAGTATGGCTACCCCAGCCTTTTTGGATGGGTTGTTTGAGTGAAGGATTGTTTTCCAGCCTTTCATTTTGAGTCTGTCTTTGCTCCGATTGTTCAGGTGTGTTTCTTGAAGGCAGCAGAATGTTGGATTCAATTTTGTGATCCATTTTGCCACTCTGTGTCTCTTAATTGGTGCATTTAGACCGTTGACATTGAGAGATATTATTGTCATGGGATTTTGTGCCATCTTTCTGTATAGGTTGGTTGTTCTTTTTTGGTTATGTCTCGTCTTATAGTAGATCATTCAGTCCTTCTTTTAAGGTTGTTTTGATTTTACAAAGTTCCTTAGCTGTTGTTTATCCAAGAAGTTGTATATCTGTCCTTCAAATCTGAGTGAGAGTTTAGCTGGATAAAGAATTCTTGCTGAGGCATTCATTTCATTAAGTTTTTTTACTATATGCCACCACTGCCTTCGGGCTTGGAGGGTGTCTTCTGAGAAGTCTGCTGAAAGTCGAATGGATGCTCCTTTGTATACAATTTCCTTCTTTGATCTTGCTGCCTGAAGAATTCTGTTTCTGTCTATCGCATCCATTACTTTGACTAGAATGTGTCTTGGGGTCTTTCTATTGGGGTCTCTTCTTGCTGGTACGCGTCGGGCTTCTTGGATGTGGATGCCTTCATCCTTTAACTCGGGGGAACTTTTCAGCCAGGATGTTTTTAACTGTTTTAATTTCCTTGGGGTTACTTTCCTGTCCCTCTGGGACTCCGTTGATTCTTATGTTGTTCTGCCTGGCTTCATCCCATTGTTTTCTGTTCCGTTGCTGATCCATTTTCCCATCTTTTTCCATCTTATGTAGTTCTCTGTGTGCTTTCTGCAGCTCATCTTCAGTCTCACTGATTCTCTCTTCCGCTGCTGTCATCCTACTCTTGAGAGCCCCGATTGTGTTTTTCATTTCATCTACTGAGTTTTTAAGCGATAATATTTCTCTTTGCATGGTTCTCACTTCTGCTCTCATTTCCTCCCATAGTTTATTGACTGCCCTTTCAACTGCTTCGTTTATGTTCTCCTGTATCTTATTGGATATCTGCTCGGTTTTTTTCGTTGATCTCCTTAAACATCCTACCAATTTCCTCTCTAATTTCATTGTCAGAGTGATCATGCACATCTCTATTTTTTTTTGATTCTTCACGGTCAATTCCTTCATCTGTTCTTTTGAGCTGGGGATCTGCGTTGTTTTCCCATGGTGTTGTGGTGTTCAGGGATAGATTCCTCTAGTGTACTGATTCTTTTTTATTGAGGGTATTACCTTCCCTTGGTGTTGAATTTCCCTAGTTTTAGTATTAATAAGCGGCCGCGTAAGCAGCCGCCCGCCCGGCCAGCCGCACACCCCAGGGACTCTACCTGAGATGCAGACAGGCCGGTGTGAGAGTTCAAAATGACGGTTTACTTCCGGTTCCGCTCGGACTTCTGGGGGGTTGTAGTTCCACCTTCTGCCGAGACCTGGGGCTCTACCACGGCCCCAGGTGCCCACCCGGCCAGCCGCACACTCCAGGGTCTCTACCGGGATGCGAGACAGGCCGGTTTGAGAGTTCAAAGTGACGGTTTACTTCTGGTTCCGCTCGGACTTCTGGGGGTTGTAGTTCCACCTTTTGGGATGCAGACAGGCCGGTGTGAGAGTTCAAAGTGACGGTTTACTTCCGGTTCCGCTCCGGACTTCTGGGGGTTGTAGTTCCACCTTCTGGATGCAGACAGGCTGGTGTGAGAGTTCAAAGTGACGGTTTACTTCTGGTTCCGCTCGGACTTCTGGGGGTTGTAGTTCCACCTTCTGCCGAGACCTGGGGCTCCTACCACGGCCCCAGGCGCCCGCCCGCCAGGCGCACACCCCAGGGACTCTACCTGGGATGCAGCTTTTTTTTTTTGCTTTTTTGGGTCACACCTGGCAATGCTCAGGGGTTACTCCTGGCTCTGCACTCAGGAATTACTCCTGGTGGTGCTCAGGGGACCATATGGGATGCCAGGGATAGAACCCGAACCTGCACAGGCCAGCTGGGTGCAGGGCAAACTCCCTACCCATTGGGCTATTGCCCGGCCCCATACTCCTCAATTTAAACTAAAATGTATCTACAACCTAAGTAGGCAGTAGGAGCAGACAGTGAGGTTCATGAGAATTCCTCTAGCATTCATTGAAGGACTAAAAGAGGGAATTCCTTAGGCTAAGACATGCAAAAATAGTCATGGGGGTTGTTACTTTCCTCACTTCACTTTTCTCCATTTTTAACCAGCCTCAAGAAAAGTCCTGTAGTGACCGAAAATCGCATAGGCAAATGAAAAAATGTATTTCAACTTAAACTCACTTCCTATTTTAAAAATCACCTCACAATGGGCCATAGACCTAAATTCAAAACATAAACTACAAATTTAATGAAGGAAATCTTCTGCCTTGGTCTTGGCTAAGAGATTTTATAAATTAGACCAAAACATAATCCAGATGAGAAACAACAACCATAGATTCAAAAACTTTGGGTGGAAAAGAGATAGTAAAATGGGTAGGATACTTGCCTTGTGTCTGGCCAACTTGGTTCAATCCCCATCAACACATATAACCCCTGACCTTGGCCCAGAGTGATTCCTGAATAAATAACTAGGAATAAACCCTGAGTATGCACCAGGTATGGTCCAAAACCAAATCCTCCTAAAATTTTTTAAGACCTTTCATCTTTAAATATCAATATTATAAGAATGAAGTGGCAATCTGTAGATGGGGAAAATATTTGTGAATCATCCATCTGGCAAAGGAATTTTATCTAGAATATGCCCAAGCGGGGGATAAGAAAAAATAACTTGTAAAGATTTAAGCAGATCATTCCTCTATAAATATTTAATAAAAAAAAGTATTCTATATGTCTATAACATTTAGCCATGTAGGAAATGCAAATTAAAACCCAGATGAGGTAATATAATAATAGTATCATACAATGGAAAAAATACTGACAGTTCAAAGCAACAGAGCTCTCCTATATTGCTGCAGGTTATATAAAACAACATAAATACTGTGAAATGATTTGGCAGCTTAAACATGCTTTTAACCACCTGTGATTCATCAGTTCCATTTTTTACTACCACTCTAGCAAGCTGAAATTGTATACATTTAAAACAAAGTGCTCATCCAGTGACAAACCCTCAGCTAGTCAGATAATCTATGACAAAGAAGCTGAGTTCATAAAGTAAAACAAGGAAGAAGTTTTCAACAAATGGTGTCGGGAAAACTATAGTCAATTGCAAAAAAATAATCCAGATATATATCTCACTATATATGCAAAAGCTAATCAAAGTTAATTAGACAAGAATCCATAAACTACATTGATGAAAAACATAGGCAGAATCACCAGTACCAGAATCTCAAAAGATATTTTCAATGACTAATTCAACTGGAAAAAGTGACAAAAAATATAAACAAATGGGAATTACAAGAGGAACTTTGGCTAAAAACACCCTACAAATTGAGATAATATATTTGTACATAATACATCAGATTCGGGTCTGACTTTGTCTGGGCCTGGTGCTGTTACCTTCTTTAATGATGAAATGGCATGGCGGATTTCAGAAGAGAGAACATTGGGAACAACATATCCATCCTGCGAATTTGATATCTGGGCCAGTGGACGTGACTATCAAAGAGATCTGAGTAGAAGTCATGGATAATCTTCTCCATTGCCTTTCTAGAAGATGTGATAGATCCATCAAGACGTTGGAGAGCAGTCATCTTGGTCCTATAGTAGGCAAAGGACAGGCGGGTGTTTCTAATGCTTTACCGGGCTTCTACTGCATCTTCCAGTATTTCTGCTGTTCTCTCTTTGAAGTCTTCCTTTATCGCTTCTCTGCACTGCTCTGCAAGCTTGGATGTCAGCATTTGGTCACCTGAGGCTTGCACCTTGCCACGTTGGCGAATGAACTCAAGAGTTTTTGAGGACAGGCATCCTTTTTGTGGTTTATTTCTCTCTTGGCATTCTTCGCACAATCATGGAGGTGCTGAACCAGTCTGTTGTATTCTTCATCGACGTCATCAATGATGGTATCTTCCCATGTTGCCGCAGTGGTGCCAAAGAGTTCCCAGTTTGTGGTCGTTCTGGGAGTTCTCTTCGTTACTTTGTGGCCTTTTCTGCCAATGTGTGAAGTAGAATTTTGCATGAAGGAGACAGTACCGATCCTATTTGGAATTTTGGGATGACTGCAACATAGGTCAGGCAAAGTCAGACCCAAACACCTGAAGAATCTGCCTTCAGTACTCATCAATACACTGGCTCGGCTCTTCATGTGCTACTTGTCTGAATGCAAGGTGCCCTCCCAATGGAAAACCAACAAGACAGTTCTACTGTTCAAGAAGGGAGACATCCACGACATTTGCAATTATCACCCCATCTGCCTGTTGTCCATCATCTACAAGCTGTTCACTCGAGTCATCTACAACAGGATTGGCAGAACATTAGATGAAGGACAACCATGCGAGCAAGCAGGCTTCCGGAAAGGATTCAGCACAATCGACCATATCCACACATAATCCAAAACTCATTGAGGTTTGCAGGGGAGTACAAGATGCCGCTCTGTCTCACGTTCATTGATTTACAGAAAGCCTTTGATTCTGTGGAGACTGAAGCAGTCATCGAAGCCCTAGCCAAACAGGGTGTTCAAACCCAATACATCAAGATGCTTCGTGGAACTGTATTACGGATTCACCACCAGGATCTTACCGTCACTCCTGGAAGTCCTCAAGTGACCATATGTGGTGTCAGAGATTAAATCTAGGTCAGCTGTGTGCAGGACAAGTGCCATACCCACTATACTCTCTTACCAGCCTTTGAAAGAATTTAATAAGTATTACTATTAAACAAATCATTTTAATTCTAGGAAAATGTACTTGAGGAGTTTCCTGCAACCTTGCAACTTAATGACACATACATGTCTATGTAACACATACATATTTTGGAGTATTAAGTGCTTCATTTATGTTTATTTCAGAAAAAATATCCTCAAATGTGGACATTACAACATATAGCACAGAAATGCAATATGTCTACCTTGGGAAATATTAAAGACTACATCTCTTAATCCTTGTGAGGCAGTGTATAGTAGCATAATATTCAGAGTACACAATTTTGTCATCTGCAAACATAAACTTCTTGTGATGATGATAGTGATGGTGATGATGGTGATGGTTATGATGGTAATGATGATGATGATGGTGGTGGTGATGGTGATAGGTACAGTATTGGTTAATATCCATGTAAATCTCTTACAATTGAGAAACTGAGTATGTTACTGCCATGGACGGGCAAAGTTTGAACATTCTGAAGACTAATGCTAAGGCATTGAGTCTTTTTTCCACTTGTCATGGGAATGCATCACAATAGATAAACAGGACAGGAGAGAGAGAGCCATCATGGCGTATATTTTCACTTAACTGGTGCCAAAATCAATTTTGAAGCATTATCTCAAAGTTACTTTCAACTCGATCTGGGTGTCTGGGTGTTTCTTTTCAGCTAGAATATCACCCCCTACACTGGAATCTTTATTACATCACGCTAATCTAATTTAAATGCATTTTTACTGTACTTGGTTTAATGAATGTGGAATGTGTCACTATGAAATTGCACCATTAATTTGATAAATAGGACTTGAAGGTATAATTTTTTCCAGCATTGCAGACTAATGAAGCTAAAATACATATATAATAAGAAGTGTAAATAATAAATTATTCTTAGGAGCAAAAAAAATTAATTAGATCTTACCACAAATTGCATCTCAACATCAATTTTTTTTTTCAAATCTACTGACTTTCAAACTACTTGGAACACCATTGTAAACCTTGGAAAGTTTCTCAAGTGATTACCTTCCATCCTGGGAATCTTTTTAAGAAACTGCTATTGTTCAAAAAAATTCTTTTAAGATGCCAGAACAGATTCCCTGTTGTCGGTTCTACTGGGCATTTAGAGTAACTAGATGAATTAATCTTCTTCTTTAAGTTGCACAGTTTATTTATTCATAAAAGCTCCTGAAAGTTCTTTCAGAAAGCATGCTATAAAGAAAGGAAAAACAGCCTGGAATCTTATATGCAAATTTGGCTCCAAAGGTGACTGAGCTGCATTTTCAGTAATTTCAGGGAAAGTTCTTCCTCCAAGCTTGGGTTTCACCAGGAAGCCAGGTGCCACTCATGTGATATCAAAGAGGAATGAGTCACACCCTGATTGCTGTTGAGATCCACACTCTGTGACTAAGACGAGATAGTTGATAAACTGATTAATCTTCAGCTACAAAGATGGCCTAAATCTCTAGATGAGATTCTGTTCCATGGCTGGAAAAAGGAACCGTGATGATTACTGGCCTTGATGAGTATGGCTCAGGTTTGATATATAAACCACAATTTTAGTGTTTGTGCCAACAATTTCTAGAACTAATTAACGAAATCTTTGCAAACAACATTGGCTACAAGCAAGTTCTGCTTAGATACAAGAAGACTACTAAAGTCAAAATGCATGTCAATACAAAGCCCAAATGGAGATGCTAGTCCTCATTTTCAGTATATGTATTAATTTGAAAAGTGTCAATCATGCATAAGTATGGTGCTTTGATCACAGATATGAAGATGTTTCAGCTTTATTGTCAATATGAGGTTAAACCTATAAAAAAAATTCCAAGGTAAAGGTAAAATATACTCTTAGACTAAAATTTAGCGAAGTCACCCAGAGAGGTTCCCCAACTTGCTCTTTGTCTCCGGTTGCAGTTCTGTACATTCAGGGACAATTTAATCAAGCTCAGTCATCCCTGGTCTGATGCAAGTCCCTGGGCCAAATGCTATCCTGGCTTTATTTTCTATTCCTAGTGTGTAGTTTAACAAACAATGTTTTCATTCTTTGTTATTTGATTTAAAGCCAAAATTCTGACGTGGTATCAGTTTTGTTGCCAGATAATGCATTAAAACTTACTAAGGGGGTAAACATAATGATCTTCATTAAACCCTTTAAATGAACCCACCTCCTGCTTCTTCAGGTTGAGAAAAGCATTGACAGGGAACATTGTAGAAGCGTCTTGGAGCTATTTTCTTCTTGCAACAGGGGGAGGGAAAAATGAGTGGCAGCTTTTAGGAGGAGAAAGAAAGTTAGGTAAACATAAAAGGTTGTGTAAGATTTCCTTTCTTAATGGCAAAGTTTTAGAGCAATAAATCACAATTCAGTCAATACCATTAGTTTTGGGGCATTATATACCCTCATTAAAGTGCATAAACAATTATATTTATTGAAGGTAATGTACTGTGTAGTGCATTATAACGACACTCATTAACATATGTAATCATCATTCGAATGGGCTTTACTACAATGTAAACTGATAATGGCATGATTACACACTGGGTTATTAACTTTCAGTCTTAAGATAATGAAAGGTGATGTAAGAAACCAAAAGCACATATACATGCCCTTCACTAGTGAGTTACACAAGTAAGTTCCATTCAAATTCTAAGTTCAGGTATTTTGCTCAGGAGCTCTTCATTTTTTCTTCATTGTCTTGACAGAATTCAATTCAAATGTTGTGTTTTTAAGGTGGAAAGAGTATAGGAAATGCTAGGAAAATGTCAGGCTCAATTATAAAGATAAATCTGTGTATCTCTTTCTCTCTTACATTGTGCCTTGTGCTCTAAATGAACATGCTCTGATTTCAATGCCTGTCCACTTGACTGAAAAGATGCATGCTGTAAG
The DNA here is from genome assembly GCA_021461705.1 of Cryptotis parvus. Lineage (NCBI taxonomy): Eukaryota > Metazoa > Chordata > Mammalia > Eulipotyphla > Soricidae > Cryptotis > Cryptotis parvus. The sequence goes on from JAJIBD010013991.1 coordinate 13,888, forward strand.
GAAATGGGAACTTCTTAAAAATATTTTTTTTTGAAACAAACTCTTAGGGGTATTTGATCAATGATGGGGAAACAATAAGAATCCCATATTGGAGAACATTCTGAAAATGCGATAAGGTTAAGAAGGAGAAAGGGTCAATCTAGATTAATAAGCTAAAGAAACATAACTACAAATGGCAATGTCTAATCCTAGACTGACTCTGGACAAGAAATTATCCTTCTCTTTTTCTGTAAATATATCTTTAATTATATGAACTGAGAAACTTTGATAAAGGTCTATATAGTAACTGATAGCATATTATTTATATGTACTTGATTTTGATCACTTTACTTTGGCTTGGTAAGAAAATATCCTTATATTTTATACACATTGATGTATTTAAGACAAAAAAGGACTCTCATGATAGTAACTTACTTGCAGACTATTTTTGAAAATATACACATATATACACAAAAATAGCAATAGTAGAAAATATGACAACGGGGTAAAAGGAAATATAATTTGTGTAAAAGATATTCAGGAATTTTTTAGTCTTGCAACAAAAGAGTCTTGTATCTCTAAATCTGAAATAAATTTCAAACCCTTTAAGAGACCGTTAGAATTCAAAATTTAACCATAAGAAGGTCATGACATTAACTAAGTGGGTCTGTGCGACTGCTGTTATCGGCAACAAGCTGAATAAAGATCCAGGTTGTATACTCACCTGTGTCCTTTATCTGCTCCACCAGTGGAAGTCCTGGATTTGAGAGGGGCAGTTCTTAATTCTTCAACTCCCAACTGATATCTATTTCCTATATTTTAGAGCCAGAATGACACAAGGGTTTTGTAAGGTGAAAAACGTTACACTCTAATCACCAAGACTAAAGAGAGATCGTAGTGACCACTTAAAATTTCCCCTTACCCATGAGTTCACAGCCTGTTTAGGATCAGCTGGAGATTGTTCTCAGAAGAATGATTGACTTACAATCCTGCATCAGCCTCAAGGAAAGCACTCTTAACAAGTTTGCTCCTAAACAAATAAATGCAGCTCATGATCAAGTGACACCAAGCCAGACCAATGGAGCACGTAGAATAGAAAAAGTTTACTAGCCACACTTAGTAGGAGAATGAGTTCAATAAAAAGAGCACTAAGTAGTTACCTAAAACTCTGAGAAGACAGGAAAAAGGTAATCTCAGAAAGTTTCTGCAATTGGTTCTCCTTTGTTCCTCTTGACTGCATAGACCTGTGAAAATACTATCACTAATGCAGTTAAACATTTGCTCTAGAATATATTTTCTTTGCTATCAAATTTTGATAGAATTTCAGAGAAATTGAGAACTTCTATAGTTAAAAGCTACCCATTCAAAGAACAATTATAAAAGCAGAATTGACTTGACTATGCTCAGGAACTACAAAGCAAAAGTTAATCAATAGCTCTCCATATGTAAGAGGAAATGGATACTGTATGTGCCTGTGCATTTTGATAACGAGACTTGAAGTCTACATCTACTGGGTTAATGTTTTTATTAAATCATATTAGTGTCGGCACAATAATATTTTCCCACTATAAATACTGAGCACTTTTATTTGCTACAGGGTATAGCTTTAAGAAATTTCCCATTGATTGACAGCTGCCTGTCAACTTCTGGCTCTGGAGATATCCAGGAACTCTGTTTGCAAAGCTCCAGGGGGTTCTGGGGAGCTCCAAGATGATAATGGCTGTCCATTAGTGTGAGGCCCAGTGGAGTCCTAGAATCTGTTAAGTGGGAAGTTCTTGCTGCTGAAGGTCATGTAATTCCCTATTGCCATCTGAGAGAACTGGGAAAATTCAGTTTGGAGCAAAGACTGGGGTGCTATAAGTTTATGTACTAAGGGAAATCATTTCATGCAGTTTGGTATTACCGTACACCATGTTTTATTTATACTCTATACTGGATGAGAAATTGAATGCCATGCTCCTTTCTGGCGATGGAAACTTGCCTTATTCTCTTGAACTGGGCAAGGCATCAATACAGCAGCTTGCAGCCTTTTTGACTATGTATTACAGAGCGACTTCTGTGCATTATATATTAAATCCGATATGCACTGTGAGTTTATATGCCACACACACTACATTTTTCTATATTACGTCCTGCAATCTATCATATTAAGTGAAAGGGGTGATGGAGTGGGCCTCAGGTAATGTAAAGAAGATTGCTAACAGCTTGCATGCTGCGTTGAGAGTGGGAAAGTATTTCTGCAAGTGTTCTCTGTGTATACAATGAGTGAGCAGACAGCAGACTGACCATGTGGAGAGTTCAGCATCCTTGGTCCTTTGTAGTGAAACGAATCACCTATATCCTACTAAAATTTCCTACCAGCCACAAATAACATGCTTGCCCCATTAACGAAGTACAGCAAAGTTTCTGTGAGTCAGTTTCTTCCAGAGTGGGGATAAAAATGAGATCTGTCCCATTAAAGGAAAATTAGGCCTGTATAAAACAGTTAAGACTGGCTAACAAAAAGACCTCTCACAGGAAACATGGATAATCACTCAGCAATCACAGTCTCTGAGCAGTTAATAAACGTCTCATGTTCTTCAGTCTAGTAAGTAGAAGGCACATGGAGGCTCTAAGGAAATCAAAAGAGTACTAATACCAGATTAATAATTGAAGAAAGAGGTAGTAATGACAGTTTTGAAATAGCTGTGCATCCTCTCTCTCTCTCCTCTCTCAGTGTAGGTCCACACCTGGAGATTAGTCCTGGCTTTGCACTCAGAGGTCATCCTGGGAGACTTAGTGGACCCTATAGTGCTGCTAGGGAGTGTCCCAGCAAATCCGCTGCATGTGAAGTAAGTTCCCTACCCACTGGACTGCCTTTCCAGCCCCAAATCTTCTGTCGTAATGTCAACAGAAGATTTAAGGATCAGAATTCCTAAGCCAGCATACTCAGAATTATCATCTGCATCATCACACTTCAAAATATTATCCAGTCTAGAACTGTCCAGATGGTGGAGTACATATTGACTTTTTAGTATAAGTTTCATGCCTTACTTGGATCCTTGATGGAAATTCTTTATGTTTCTGTGAAAATGTCTTGATTCTGCACATGTATTGATTCAAAGGAAAGTGCTTTCTCGTTACCTAGGGCCTGGGTATTATAAGCGCCCATCAAGACTTTGACCTTGTATTCAGCAACTACGAGATCCTGTGGTCCTCATTGTCTGAGATCCTGTAGTTACTCTAATCTGTAGACACTAATCTTGGAATTACACTGAGAAAAAAAAAAGAATCCTGCCAATAGTCTTCACTGCTGACAACAGGGCGAACTGCATCCTTACTATCTCTGCAGTCGCTTTCTAATAGCAGTGAAGAAAGTCACAAGGATGAAGAATGCTTTCTATCAATATTAGTGAAAAGACCCATCATTTAAGGTGGTGTGTAATCACTCATTACTTCTATTCTTCTAGCACTGATAAACTTCCTGTGAAGAGGGGATTGCAGCTTTTGTGGAGAGAGACACTTGGCCTTGAGTGTCAGGCTTTACAATTCATCTCTGGTGCAGTATTATCAGGTGGCGCCAATTCATCCCAGAGCATTTTACAGCTTAACAGAAGGTTTTGATTTCCTGGCGGAGTCTTAATTGATTCTGAATTCTTTAGTATTCAACCTTCCTCGTGATGATTGTTATAAGACTTAATACAGGAAATATTACATTTAGACAAAGAAGGCCCAGAAGGGACAGTTGTGAACCATCAGAGATATGTTTCAGTATTTAGTACAATTATGAGCAAGCCAAGGAGCCAGGGGCGTAAGCGTCAGGCAACCTTGCCTTGTGTGTTTCTCCAATTGCTCTGGAGAGAGGGTGGATTCCAAAGGCTCGGATCCTCAATCCCAGCTGTTAGCTGAAGTGAAGAGTGACACTGACATGCCAGGGAATATGAGCAGGAGTTACTTCCTGTTTTCTTCCACTAGGAGGAAGGCTGCCAAAATTCAAGAGGAGCAGGGAAATAACACCCTCCACTAGGACAAGCCCCTGGATGTATATGGGACACAGGAATTTGCTTAGCCACAGAATTTGCACCATTTTTTCTTTCCTGCTATTCCTACAGTAAACACTTCCTCATAAGTTTAAGAAGGATCAGGTCTCATCAAGGGAAGCCTAATAAAACAGCACCAGTGATAGTCTTTGTCTTTATATGTGAGGAGACATAGAAATGTGGGTTGCATCAGGAACAACTTTGTAACTGTGTATCTCACTGTTGTTTATTAGAAAGAAATAAA
>JAJIBD010013992.1:0-28131 GCA_021461705.1 Cryptotis parvus
GATAAATGAATGAATAAATGAATGAATGAAAATAAGTTGCTCTTTGGGACCGGAGTGATAGCCCAGTGGGTAGGGCCTTTGCCTTGCAAGAGGTCAACCCGGGTTAGATCCCCAGCATCCTATATGGTCCCCTGAGCACTGCTAGGAGTAATTCTTAAGTGCAGAGCCAGGAATAACCCCCTGAGCATTTCAGGGTGTGACCCAAAAAGAAAAAAAAAAATATTTAGATTTAGTTTTCTATTTTGAGCACTTAAACCTTAATGGATTACTATTTATCACCTCGAACATTGAAATTCCTTCATAGAGATGAAAGTGCCGATGGTTTTGTGTGTCTGTGGGGGTTGCTTGCTTGCAGTGTTCTAGGACCCATGGCCTTGGTGCTGGTACTCAGGTGCTCAGACCGCTCCCTGGTGCCCGAGTAGCAAGAACGTACTTTACCATGAGGAAACCAAAGTATGTCTGTGCAGCACCTCGCCAGGCTTTGGGACACAGACGGGATGGGTGGAGGTGAGCGGGGCAGTCATGACTCCAGAGCCCAAGGCACTCTTTGTCGGGGACGGAGGAGCAATGATTCTATGACCTGTCCAGTTGCTCTTGTGAAACTTAGCCCCTATTTTTGTAATAAAGATAACAATAAGTATGAGGTCTGAGTTTAAGTCTTAGAAAATACGCTTAAAGAAAAAAACTTGAAAATGAGTCCATTTAAAACCTTACACTTTTGGGCCGTAGCAATAGCCCAGCGGGTAGGGGCGTTTGCCTTGCAGGCGGTCGGCCCATGCTGGCCCGGGTTCGATCCCCGGCATCCCATATGGTCCCCGAGCACTGCCAGGAGTGATTCCTGAGTGCAGAGCCAGGAGAAACCCCTGAGCATTGCCAGGTGTGACCCAAAAAAGAAAAAAATAAATAAATAAAAATAAAGATCTTAAAAAAAAAACCCTTACACTTTTAAATTATGAGTGATTTGTATTTTGTCTTCTAAGGTTATAAAAATTTTTAAACTAAAAGAAGTCATGGTGTTTAAATAAAAATAAATGAAAGGAAGTGTTCTAATGACAGATATAGAAAAAAGTCCCTAAACAAAACCAGAAGTGGTTTAGGTGTGTGTGTGTGTGTGTGTGTGTGTGTGTGTGTGTGTGTGTGTGTGTGCGTGCGCATGGCGTACGTATTTGGGTTCAGTGCTCAGTGGTCACTCCTGGTTGTGCTCTGGGCATCATGCACTGCTGGATATTTAAACGCTGGCCTTCACTTGTAATGCAGTGTGCTTCCCATCCTGGAAGCCAGCTCCCTAGCTTCTAAACCAAGTACAATTGAAGATACTATTGGCTTTGTTCAACAATTCCTGAGTGGGCCAGCACCCGTCTAAAACAGAAAGGCGCTCTAAAGAGTTGTATGAATGAGAGGTCTGGCCAGGACGTGGCTCAGTGGTAGAAAGCATGCCTCACAAGTGTGAGACCTACACTGGATCCCTGGTGTAGAGGAAGGGGGGGGGGGGCGGCTGTGAAAAGGTGAAATGAAAGGTTTATATAGATAATAGACAGAAAGAGGGCAAGACCAAGACAAGAACTAATTGTTTAAGGAAAGGCCCCCCTTCAGAAGGAAAGGGGGGGAGGGAAGGGAAAGCTCTCTTTCGGGAACCAGGGGGATACTCAAAAGAGTTGGAGCTTTTGCTTTTCATGTTGGAGCTCCAGGCTCCATCCCCCAACATCACAAGGTCCCCTGAGCATCTCAGGTATGGCATACACACACACACACACACCCCACCCCCTCACACACGCACACAAGATGGAAGCATCTTTTCCTAAGTCTGGAAGAGAGAGTTGGATTTTATGAAATCTGAGGATTGTATAGTTTTTTTTTTTCTTTTTTGGGTCTACATGGTGATGCTCAGGGGTGACCTCTAGCTCTGCATTCAGGAATTACTCCAGCGGTGCTCGGGGACCATATGGCATGCCAGGGATTGAACCCGGGCCGGCCACATGTAAGGCAAACGCTTTACCTGCCAGATTATCACTCTGGCCCCAGACTGTATAATTTTATAGGATCATTTTCATTTTGTTAAAGATTTTTTTGCCATGTCCATCAGTGCTCAGGGCTTACTCCTGGCTCTGTGCTCAGGAATCACTCCTGGAAGGGTTTGGGGGACCATGGAGGATGCTGGGATTGAATCCAGGTTGACCACATGCAAGCCCTATTTACTATACTAATAGCCTGGCCCCTCTTGTAAAAAATTTTTTTTTAAATATTTTATTATACCACCATTAGATATGCAATTACAAGATGTTCATGTTTTTTTTTTTATGTTCACATTTGTGTTTTGGTTCTACAGTGTTCCAACACCCATCCCTCCATCCATGCCCATTTCCCATCACCAATGTCCCCACTTCCCTCCCCCTTTCCCCCCAGCCTGCCTCCATGGCAGGTTCTTTATCTCCTTTCTCTCTTCTCTCTCTCTCTCTCTCTCTCTCTCTCTCTCTCTCCTTCTCACTTCCCTTTCTTACACATGTGGTTTGTAATATATTCTAGAACATGATTGGTTCCACTAGTTTAATGTACCAACTCTGGAAGAGCCAGATGGCAGCTCCCCCAGTGTGTCTGAGTCTCTGCATGATGGCTAATAGCCCTGAGGCAGTTTGTGGGCAGGGCCACCAGGCCTCTGGGACAGGTCAGAGAGGGAACTGGGGACTTCCATCTTACAGCTCCATCTCCACGAACGCCCGGTGACTTATGCCTCTGAGAGCCGCCTACCTGGGCTTGAACTCGCCTGTTCTGCTAAGTTGGTCTTGAGTCAGTGTCTCTCTCTTAGGTGCGCTCTGATGATCTGTGGAGAAGTCTAGACCCCGAAAATGGCAGCTATTATGGTGAGCGAAGTCTCATCCGGCTGCCCCTAAGGCCCTACAGAGGTGATGGGTCGTATTGTAAAAAAATTTTAATTAAAATTTTTTTTTTTTTTTTGCTTTTGGACTACACATAGCTGTACTTAAGGGCTATGGCTCTGTGTGTGTGTGTGTGTGTGTGTGTGTGTGTGTGTGTGTGTGCACACTGCTCTTGATGGTGTTCAGGGGACCATGTGGTGCTTGGGATAGAACTTGAGCCTCATGCTTAGGAAATAGGTGCTCAGCCCCTTTGAGCCATCTATCTCTAAGGTCTCTAGGGTGCTTTCTGTTCCATTTTAAAAACAGGGGCTGGAGCGATAGCCCAGCGGGTAGAGCGCTTGCCTTGCACGCAGCCAGCCTGTGCCGGCCCAGGTTCGATCCCCTGCATCCCATATGCTCCAAGCACTTCAAGCACCGCTAGGAGTGATTCCTGAGTGCAGAGCCAGGAGAAACCCCTGAGCGTTGCCGGGTGTGACCCAAACAAGCAAAAAATAAAATAAAAAAAAAAAAAAAGAACAGCGGTCACCTTTAATTAATTTAAAAAAACAGTAGTTTATTTATTTACTGCTCAGATAGGAAAAAATATGGTAAATACCTCAGTTCATCCTTCTCATTTGCTGGTTGATCTGATCTTCTCTGTTGTCAACATCTTCACCTTCTACAAAATGGTTGTCTTTTTTTGCATCACTCTATAGGAAAAGATCATTTGAAAGGAAGTTTATTGCCTCTTTGACGCCTTTTCCAACGGTATAAAGCTAATGAATCAGATTTTCCATGTAGATGATACTGTATTTACCAAGAGTTCAGGAGTTCAGGCCATCAACGCATTATTCATGAGGGCAATTCTCTTCTTGTGGATTTTGTCATAACCATGATTGTCAATCAATTCATTTAATGACTTCAGGTTTAAGTTACCTCCATGAAAAATATGGTTACACAATCTTCAGCATGTTAATTGAAGCCTTGTCGAACTTAGCGAAAGTGCCATTAGGGGCCGGAGCGACAGCACAGCAGGGAGGGTGTTTGGCCTTGCACACGGCTGACCCGAGTTCAATCCCTGGCATCCCATATGGTTCCCAAGCACTGCCAGGAGTAATTCCTGAGTGCAGAGCCAGGAGTAAACCTGAGCATTGCCGGTGTGTCATAAAAAGCAAAAAAGAAAAAGTGCCTTTAGAGCTCTTGATACGAAGAAGCTGCAGCACCGTTGGGACTCTGGGCTCACACCATTGTTACCTCTGAGTCTCAGGACAAACGCCTATTTGGGTTCTGCAGGATGTAAAAGTTGCCAGTTTTTCTCACTATCCCACCCATTCCAATCTTTGTCTTGTACATTTGTCTATATACCTTGTGATAGTGCTTAGCTTTCTTTATTTTATATCATCTTTAAATGTCCAGTCTAGTAACATTAAATACATCCACACTTTGACACAGAGCTTTAACATTTTTCCATCTTACTAACAGAAACTCATTAAATAGCAAATTGTCCTTTGCATCTACCTTTCAAGTGCTTAGCTTTCTTACAGATCAGCTTCTTCCTATCTTTTGAAGCATCTTTTGAGCAAACTTCTTTCTCAGGCACTTAGTCTTCAGCTCTGCAAAAATTCCTTTGCTTTTTCTTCATGGTGACTGGCACTTCAGGAATCTTTTTTTTCCCCCTCTGCATCCTCCAGTTGGAAAAGAGAAAACTCTTTTTTTTTTTTTTTTTTTTTTATTATACCACCGTGAAACATACAATTACAAAGGTGTTCATAATTGGTTCTTGGTAATACAGTATTCCAGCACCCATCCCTCCACCAGTGCCCCATTTCCACCACCAATGTACCCCTCCCCCTCCCGTCCCCCACCCGCCTTAATAGCAGGTACCCCAGTTTCTCCTCTCTTTCTCTCTCTATCTCTCTCTCTGTCTCTGCATCTCTCTCCCTCTTATTTTACACATTGTGGCTAGCCCTGCAGATATTTAGAGTTTATCACTTAAGTCTCTTTGTGTATATTCAGTGGTGAGTTTTAATCTGCCATTACCATTTCCCATATTTATTAAAACACTGGTATCTATATCCTATTAATGAATGCAGTCATTCTATATCTGTCCTTTTCCTTCTGACTAATTTCACTCAGCATGATAGACTCCATGTCCATCCATTTGCAGGTAAATTTCATAATTTCATCCTTTCTGACAGCCGCATAGTATTCCATAGTGTAGATGAACCACAGTTTCTTTAGCCAGTCCCTCTGTTCTCGGGCATTTAGGTTGTTTCCAGATTCTAGCTATAGTGAATAGCGCAGAGATGAATAAAGAAGTACAGATAGTGTTTCTGCTATGTGTTTTTCGGTCTCTAGGGTATATTCCCAGGGGAAAAGAGAAAACTCTTATGGTACCTAATTTTATTTACTTATTTTGGCTTTGGGGCCACACCTGGTGGTTCTCGGGGGCTTGCTTCTGGCTCTTCACTCAGGAATCACTCCTGGTGAGACTTGGGGACCATATGGGTGCTAGAGATCCAACACGCGTCTAAAGCAAGAGCCCTGCATGCTCATCGGTGTCCTGATGTGAAGGTGGCCAAGGAGAAGGTGGAAATGCTAATACTAGTTGAGTACTTTGCTGTAATTTTGCTTGCAGATGGAGCTACCCAAGTCAAAGACCTTCAGTGTCTCTGATCATTTGTAATCTGGGGACAGAGAAAGAAAAAGGCCTCACTCTGAGTTCAGAGCAGTAAGTCAGAGACTGCTGTGTTCCACAATGTCCAGCTCTGTCCTGCCAGAGCAGCAGGGAATCACAGCTCACTGTGATTTTAACACCATGCGAGGGGAGAACGTGTGGAGCTACAAACTGTCCTTGCTGTTCTGGGAGAAGAGATAAGAAGCTGACATGCAGCTTTGTAGAAAGCAAAAGCTTTTGTCTTTTGCAGGAGGACTTCGAGGAGGTCCACAGAGCTGGTGATCTAGCCAGATACTTAAAGGACAAAACCCAGTAGCCTATGTGAAGAGTTTTGATGTTGGGATCAGGAGAGACAACATAGCAGGTAGGACACTTGCTTAGCACAGAGCTGACCCTGATGCAATCCTTGGCACTGCATAGGGTCTCCTGATCCCCGCCAGGAGTGATCCCTGAGCACAGAGCTGGGAGTAAGCCCTGAGCGCTGCCAGGTGTGCCCAGAATGAAACAAAAACCAAGAGTTTGGGGTGTTTCCTAGAGAGATGGTTCAGTGGACTGAGCTCATGGGAGCAGCAGACCTGGAAAAACTTGGTTTATATTAATATTATATAGAAATAATCTGCTTATGTACAGGACCAGTTTAGTCTCTGCACTGAAGTAAATTTTCTTCAAATAGAACAAAAATAAACAAAGAGTTTGGTGTCCGAGCAATAGTATAGAAGGTAGGGGCGTCTGCCTTGCATTTGGCAAAGCTGAACTCGATCCTTGGCATCCCCTAATGGCCCCCCGGCGTTGCCAGGAGTAAATTTTGAGTGCAGAACCAGGAATAACACCTGGGCATCGCCAGTGTGATCCAAAAAGCAAGGAAAAAAAAGAGTTTGGAATGTTGAGGACTGGAGATGTAGTTCGGGTGTTAGAGCTCTTGCTTTGCATGCATGAGGCCCTGGGTTGGATCCCCAGAATTGAAAAAATATAAACAAAGAGTGGAGTGACCTAGCTTAGAAATGAGGCCTTCCTAGGGCTTCAGTGTTCGATGCTTCCCCCAGTATCTGTCATACTGACACTAACATAACTTGGCTCTTTTTCCTGGGTGCTATCACAAAGTCTGGTAAGAAGACTATAAATTTGATTCCAATAAATAGTCTCCCCCCTTCACTTAAAAAGGGTTAAACACAGAACCTTATACACACAGGCATGTCCTCTCCCACTGATTCAAATTCCCTGCCTTTCTTCTCTTGACGCTCCTAGTAGTGCTGGGGACCTTGTGCCGCTCCTGTTTGGACCCCCAGTGGTAGGAGGCCACCAGGTGCTCAGAGGCCCTGTGGTACCAGATATCTAACCCGGGCCTTCTGTTCACAAGGCACATGCTGCTATTTGATCCACATCCTTGGTCCATAGGAAGAGTTCTAGTAAAAAAACATAAACAAAAACCAAAAAATTGATGGAAACACAAACACAAAATTAGGTGCAGGACCTTGGAAGGGTCTCATGCGAGGAGAGTCTTGTATCTTAAGCGTCGTTAGCCTCACAGTCAATATGATTCTATTTAAATTAGAGATTTGGAAAGCCTTTTTGGCCTTCTGTACTTCTGGCTATTGGTCCTTCCACAGGCTTTGTGGAAAAGAACCCGAATTCAGCGCATTCTTTCCTGCTGAGTGGATGGCAGAACGTCAGAGCAGCAACCCAGGGTCATCATGGAAGGGCCTTTCTGTAGCTTTGCCAAAGGTCAAGTTTGTAATGAGAGAAGCAAGTGGAACAGGAACCTCTCTGGAAAACATTGACTTATTCTGACTATTTCCCCACCGATCTCATGCTGATTGCTCAGAGGCTGTTTGCACTGCACAGTGAAGTGTGGAGAAAGGCCGCAGGATGAGGTCAAGTGCTGCTATTTATAATTTACCAGCAGGAACACCTTTTCCTTTCAAGTTTATTCCCTCCCATCCTTTCCTTTGTTGCTGTTGTCCAATGACTCAGGTTGTGCTTGTGTGTCGTGGTACTTATCCACCCGGCTGCAGCGCTAGCGAGAGGTCACACTGTTGTGCTTGTAGAGTTTGCTGAAGACTCTAGATGCAGTGCTCGCCAGGTGCCACCATCCTGGTCACCACACTCTGACATCTTTGCCTAGTGGAACACTTTGGCTGGGAGCGTACACATACTTAGTGGGGACTAAATACATGAACCCATGCTTGCAAGGCAGGATCCTTGAGCCACTGAGAGATCAGCTGAACCCTCCTTTATAACATTTGATGATGTGGACCCTGGCTTCCTACAGTGTGGCCAGGGATGACACAGAAGATCCAGTATTTTCGTTGTCTTTGGACTTGGCCCATGGCAGTAGATCGGATATGATCTAATTTGTATTTTGAGAAGTTCTTTCTTGCTGTTGTGTGGAGAACTGAGAATGAGAGAGGGGTGAAAGAAAGGGGCTAAGTTAGGAGCTACTGTATGTAGCAGGCTATGAAGAGATGACGAGGTTCATATCTGGTAGGTGGGACTTCAAAAGAGAGGGTGGATTCTGGGTCCTCTTGAAGGGAGGCAATAGGGACTGCCACTGAGTAGGGATAGGAAGGGGATAGGAGGAAAAAAGAGGGTTCACGGTGGCTTTTGTAGGGTTACTTCTGAACTTCTCAAGGACATTTCATGAAAGGGGATGATAAGAGTTAGGGAAGGTTAGGAAAAACCAAATGAAGGATCTTTATTTTTTCTTTTTAAAAAATTTTAATTGAGGGGCCGGAGAGATAGTACAGTGGGTAGGACATTTGCCTTGCACAGAGCCAACCCAGGTTCCATCCTCAGTATCCCATATGGTCCCCGAGTACAGCCAATGGTAATTCTTAAGTGTAGAACTGGAGTAACCCCTGAGCATCACTGGGTATGACCCAAAAAAGTCCAAAAATTTTTTAATTGAGATTTTGTAGTTTATAGTGTTATTTTTTCTCCTATACATAAGTGATATCTCTTTTATTTTTTTTTCAGTTTTGGGGTCACACCGGGCAGTGATCAGAGGCTACTCCTCACTCAGCACTCAGGAGTCACTCCTGGCAATGCTTGGGGAACCATATGGGGCACCAGGGATCGAACCAGTGTTGGTCACTTTCAAGGCAAATGCCTCCTTACCTACTGTACTATCTCTCCAGCCCCTGGATGCCTCTTTTAAACAATGCAAACTTTGAAGTCCGTTACTAAAATATTCATCTATTAAATAAGTGACTCGGGGGCCGGAGAGATAGCCCAGCGGGTAGGGGCGTTTGCCTTATACTACGGCCGGCCTGTGCACGCCCAGGTTCAATCCCAGCATCTCATATGGTCCCCGAGCACCGCCAGGAGTAATTCCTGAGTGCAGAGCCAGGAGAAATCCCTGAGCATTGCCGGGTGAGACCCAAAAATAAATAAATAAATGAATAAATAAATAAATAAATAAGTGACTCTATAAATTCCAATACAACCTAAATAGGTGTAGAAATAAATCTTTGTCTCTGTTACCCTGCCTCAGAGAAGTCTTGTCTTCTCAGTGTGGTAACTAGATGAGCAGAATCAAATTCCACTTCCTTGGGAGACTGCAGTTTCAAAAATATACATATATTATATACTATACATTATATATTATATGCACTATATATATGTAGAGAGAGAGAGACAGAGAGTGTTGAACAGAGTTAAAATGACTGCCTTATGCTTGGATAAACCTGGTTCTATCCCTGGTATTGCATATGGTACCCTCAGCACCACATCCTGAGTAATCCCTGAGCCAGGAACAATGTTGGGTGTGGTCCAAGAACCAAAATGAGCATTGGTAGTAAGCATAGCTGCCTTCAAAAACCAAAATAAAATATATATACAAATATAGATATGTGGAAAATAAAGCTCCAACACCTACCATGCTTGCAGCCCCAATAATGACATCTAAAAGGAAATTCTCAGGGTCTAATTATCAGTCAGAGATAAGCTATGTCCAGTTCTGGGATCCATTCTTTCCCTCAGTTAACAACATATATTTGTTACATGTCCTCAGTTAACAAAATGTTAAGTCAACTGTGCACCAGGCCCAGAACTAGATTATGGGCCTATAATTGTAAGATAGCTCCCAGGTCCCTACAGAGTTTAAAGTTTAGTTGGGAACAGGGAAATGTAGACACACTGGGACTTCTTCAGCTTCAGAAATCTACGGTGCTAGATAACTTGACAATGTCTGAATGACAATACTGAAACAGGCTTGCCAAAATGAAGGAAACACATAATTGAACTCATAAAAGATTTACTTTTCAGGGCCAAAATAAAGAGAGCAGAAAACCTAATTCCTGGCAAGCTAAAACATTAAAGCATCTATTGACATGGGAGGTAACTGCATGAAACCTGGAGCCGAGGGCCAGTGGGTGCTGGTGTGAAGGCTGGCTACCACAAAGCACTCAACAAGCATGTGGGGAGAGAACAGTCATAAATACCATCATCAGTTGCATAAGTGATTATTTCTTCAACTTCAATTTCCTATAGCAATCTCCAAGAAATTGCTGTATCATGGGTAATTTTCCTCTTTTGCGAGTCATAACTTTGTGGCACAGTAGACAAAATATAGAGAGCAAGTACAGCGGGGTAAGGCATTTCCCTTGCATGTGGACAATCTCGGTTCCATCCTTGGCACCAAATACAGTCCTCTGAGCCACCCAGGAGTAATCCCTGAGCAGAGCCAAGAATAAGCCCTATTTACCTTTGAGCTCCAAAAATCAGAAAAAAAAATACAGACAAAATATGTATTGATCTCTGTCCCAATTTTATTGCACGGAGTTCCTTAAATTCTTGTCATTTCACAAGTGATAAGAACACTGGGAGCATCTTTTGTTCTACTATTTGATCTTGATTCCCAGTTTCTGATACAAAGTCCCTGAATCCCTTTGACCTTCCCTGGGAAGAGAAGTGTCTTTTGTTCCCATGAGATGAGTTAATGGGTTCCTGGATGGATGCAGGTTTAGTTGAAAGACCAGTCAAGATCAGAAGCTCAGGGGTTTTTGGCCCCTTCTCCATTTTCCATAATGGAGGAGGGTCTGGAAATAGTAATAATGGATCAGTCCTACCTGAAGTCATGCGAAGCCTACATAAACATCCCAGCCAACTTCCAGAGCAGAGCAGTGGTGGGCCTGGCAAGAAATGAAGTCTGCGTCCCTGCCATCTGATGTTCCTCTATGTCCATTCATATCCTTTAGAATAAACTGTTAAGTTGTACAACCACAGTTTGCCTGAGTCCTGGGGGTCACTTCTTCAGACTGATGGAATTCAGAGGTGTGTGTGTGTGTGTGTGTGTGTGTGTGTGTGTGTGTGGTGTGGCTGGGGAGGAACAAGGGGTGTTTTGGGGACCTGTAATGTATATAATTGAACAGAAGCACAGAAAGTAATATGGATTTGCCATTGACATCTGAAGTGGAACTGGTAGAGGAGTGTGTGAACCACACTCTTTACCTGTGGGATCTCTAAGGAGATGATATCAGAATCGCGTTATAGTAGAGGATACCCAATTGAGGTTCCAGAGAATTGCTTGGTGTAGGAGGAACCTCATAATCTCTGCTTTCCTATGTGTGAGGTGGTGTGGTAGAAGAGTAAAGGAGAAATAGGGGGAAGAAGATTGGGTCTTTCCTTTTAAATTTATGGCGTGTAGAAAATAGAAAGTCAGATCTATATTAAAAATCATGATTCTCACTGGGAAGTCGTCAGATGGAGGCGTGGTCGTCCCTTCCCCCCTCCATCTTGTCGAGCCTGGTGGTCCTGCCCGCGAGCTGCCCACGGCCAGCATACAGGGCCTCACGGACGGCTGGGGAGGCTGGCGCTCGGCTCGCGCCGGGCCTAGCTGACCATGGAACCCCGAGGAGGGCAGATGGGTTTTGGGAGTGGGCCCGTCGCCTCTGAGGGGTCCCGGAAGCAGCCGGATGAGACTCGCCCATCACACTAGCCACCATTTTTGCTGTCCGGACGCTGCGAAGCTGCCTCAGACCAGATCAACAGAGCAAAGCCAGTTTGAGCCCAGGTCCACTAAAATAGTGAAACAGTAATGTCTTTTAATGCACTGCATTCAACGAAGAGCAGGAAAGTTTGCTGGGAAGGAGATATAAAGAGGAAAGAAATGACATACAGAACCCGCCAAGTGGTTGAGGTGCGGGAGGGGCGGAGGGAGATGGGGACATTGGTGATGGGAGATAGGTTTGGGCGGAGGGTGCGTGTTGGAACACTGTAGAACCAAAGCTCTACATGAGCATCTTTCAATTAAAAATAAAAGGTGGAATCTACCACAAACATGTGGGAATCAGTGGTTAGGTAAGACAGAGAAGGGAACAGTGTGCTAATATTTGTCAAAAGTGATAATGCCAGCCTAGAACTGAGCATTGAATATAGGAAAAAGATATACATGATGATCTCTGAATGTATGTATTGCAATCCACAATGTGTAAGAGAAGAGAAAAAGAGAGAGAGAGAAGAGATAAAGAACTTGCCATAGAGGCGGGCTAGGGGAGGGGGGAGGGAAGTGGGGACATTGGTGGTGGGAAATGGGCACTGGTGGAGGGATGGGTGCTGGTACACTGTATGACGGAAACCCAAACATGAACATCTTTGTAATTGTATATCACATGGCGGTGTAATAAAATATTTAAAAAAATCATGATTCTTCTCTTTTCTCTTTCCTTTTCGTTCCCCCTAAAATTGTATATAGTGTGGGTTGGTAATGGTTAAAATTTTCATTTTGTCCACAAGTTGCAAAAACAGCAGGAGCTGGGAAAGTGGGATGGAAGCAAGAAATGAACGGATGCCATAACTGAACATGGCTTGTCTCTTCTGGAAGGAGTTGGGTACAATTTTTTTTTTTGTTTGCAAGTGAGATAATTACATTATGTTAGGCAGAGGCATTAAAAAATTGTATATGGTATGGATAAAAGTGGGAAGCCGTTGCTTGGCAACCCATGGTTGGAATGCAGAGTACATCTGTTGTTTTTCTCTATCAGCATTCTATCTCCTTCTTTTTTGAGACTGTCTCCCTTCCCCCACCACATGCTGGCTTGGTGGGACTGTCAATCACAGCTCTTTCCTCTTCTCAACTAACAGGAAGGCATGCACTCCCTACTGCATCCATTGGAAATACTCTGGAAAAGTATTTTGGTGGAAGACAGGAGAATAGAAAACCCTCAAAGCTGATTCATTCTGAGGCAGCATCCTGAATGGACTTTCTGTTTGTTCCTGACACGTAATATCCAGAACTACCCCGATTGCACTATATCTTGTAACTTGGCTATTCAGACTGCCTTTTGATTTTGAGACTTTTCACATTTTAAAAAATTGTATTCAGACTAAAGCAAGTTAGAGTTAAAAAAAAATCGTATTCCGACTAAAGCAAGTTAGAGTTGGTTTCAGTTCACTGTCACTGTATCACTGTCTTCCCATTGTTCATCGATTTGCTCGAGTGGGCACTAGAAACATATCCATTAGTCCTGTCACAAGCAAGTGTAACCCAAGGGCATCTACTTGCTCCAGGGACAGGAGGAGCCTGAAACCATTCTTCAGGTCATGGAACTGAGGTCCATAATTGTTACTAGTTTTTAGCATAACTGGTAATTAAAACACGGGTAGCTTGCCAGGCCTTACCATGTAGGTGATATAGACTCAGTAGAAGGCTCTCAACTCGAGCATTTACTGATGAAACTTAAAGGGGGAAGATCAGTTTTTTCTCTTGGATGGAGCTCAGAGGAACTATGGAGTCTGGATGTTTAGAATGACTGACTACATGATGTGTGGTTTGCTATGGCTTCTGGCAGGGCTTACTGGTATCAGTTAAAACCTGTCTAGAACTGTTTACTATATATAAATGTGAAAGAACTTGGGAAGAACCTTATGCTAAAATCAGCATCCTCTAAAAAATATTGCGCGCCACTTTGCAGCCGCCGCCAAGGGAGCTGTGGGTCTGGCGTGAGTGGGTCTCTCTCTTCCGGGGCAACTGGCATGGAGGCGGAGGAAAGGGCAGGGCCCAAAACTCCACTCCTGTGGGGCCAGCATGGTCGGACCATGCTGGCCGGAGAGTTGGTTTCAGTTGTAGCCAAAAAAAATCTGAATTAATAGTTGATCCCTTAGTATTAAGCTCAGGAACATTCTATAGCAAAATGTCACTAAACTTAGAAGGACATTGTAGGAAAGAGGATCCTCAAGAAAGATACTGATCTGGAAATTTTGTTGTCATTTTCTGGGTCACACTGATGGTATTTGGTGGCTACTCCCCAAGTGGTACCAAGAGGACCAAGTAATGCTTGGATTGAACCCAGGTCTTCCTTATTAGCATGCACTGCATGCTAGAGTGCCCTAGACCCTCCCCCGATCTAGCTTTTCTGATATATGATGATAAGAGTTTTCCCTCCCCCATATATAACACCACAGTGTCTACAGTGAAAGGTTTTTAGAGGCCTCACAAGCGGCTGGGGAGGCTGGAACTTCGGCTCGCGCCGGGCCCAGCTGACTATGGAGCCCCGAGGAGGGCAGATGGGTTTTGGGAGTGGGCCCGTCGCCTCTGGGGGGTCCTGGAAGCAGCCAGATGAGACTCGCCCATCACACTAGCCACCATTTTCGCTGTCCGGATGCTGGGAAACTGCCTCACGACCAGATTAACAGAGCAAAACCAGTTCAAGCCCAGGTAGGCGGCTCCCAGAAGCGAATCACTGGGAATTCATCAGATGGAGTCGGGGTCGCCCTTTCCCCCCTCCATTTTGTCGAGCCTGGTGTTCCCACCCAGGAGTTGCCTGGGGGCCAGCATGCAGAGCCTCACAAGCGGCTGGGGAGGCTGGAACTTCGGCTCGCGCCGGGCCCAGCTGACTATGGAGCCCCGAGGAGGGCAGATGGGTTTTGGGAGTGGGGCCCATCGCCTCTGGGGGGTCCAGGAAGCAGCCGGATGAGACTCGCCTATCACACTAGCCACCATTTTCGCTGTCTGGATGCTGGGAAACTGCCTCATGACCAGATTAATAGAGCAAAACCAGTTTGAGCCCAGGTTGCGCGGCCACTTGCGGCCGTGTGGTCCACTAAAACAGTGAAACAGTAATGTCTTTTAATGCACTGCATTCCACGAGGAGCAGGAAAGTTTGGTGGGAAGGAGATATAAAGAGGAAAGAAATGACATACAGAACCAGCCAAGTAGTTGAGGTGCGGGAGGGTGGAGGAAGGTGGGGACACTGGGGATGGGAGATGGGTTTGGGTGGAGGGATGCGTGTTGGAACACTGCAGAACCAAAACTCTACATGAGCATCTTTCAATTGTATGTCTAAAATGGTGTAATAATATTTGGGGGGGGTGGGGAATAATAAAATTAAATTAAAAAAAGAAAGGTTTTTAGAAGGTACCAGTAGCAGCTGAAACAGTATTTACAATATTTATAGTATTTACCTAACAGTATTTACAGTATTTACATATCAGTAAATACTGAAACAGTATTTACAGTATTTACCTACCCTAACAGTATTTACCTAAGATACTCTAGCTAGCCTTCTACAATTTGCACTAGCAAGTACCTACAGAGATCGACATTCACAAGGATTATAGGGTCAGGGCAGCAAACTTTTGCTCTCCTCTTAGAATCCAGGTTTCTGGATTTGGCTACTTCCTGTGAAACCTCCTTCTCTTGAGTATTTCTTCAAATGCCCAATGAAACACCCTCGGGGTCAGTCTAGACTATATGTCTGAATCAAAGAATGGAAAGAGATCAAGTTTGCTTCACAGGTTGCTGGGAAATTACAGAGTGTTGATGTTCCCCACATCCAAACTGCCCTGTGTTGAAACCTAGCTGATACCATCCCCATAGTGTAGGTATATTTGGAGATGGAGAATCTAAGGAAGTAACCAAGGTTAAATGAAATCCCAGTGTTGGGGCCCTGAGCTGACAGGGTTAGCATCCTCCTAAAATGTCAGTGGAGAACTTTATTCCTCTCCTTATCCTCTGCAGGCACCCACACTGGGGAAGGCCCCATTGGGCTGTCTGCAAGCCAGAATTCGAATTAGCTAATAGCTTTCTGCTATTACACCCTCAAGGTGTTGCAGGTGTGGCTGTTGTGCCCGGCAGACAGGCTTGTCTACACCCCCCCCCAGGGCTCTGCTCCGTGGACCCTGGATGGTTGATGGTTTGACACAGAAAAAGACTGGTTTTGGGGGCCGGAGCGATAGCGCAGCAGGTAGGGTGTTTGCCTTGCACGCGGCCAACCTGGGTTCAATCCCCAGCATCCCATATGGTCCCCGAGCACCGCCAGGAGTAATTCTTGAGTATAGAGTCAGGAATAACCCCTGAGCATTGCCAGGTGGGACCCAAAAAAGTAAAACAAAAAAAAAATACTGGCCCCCTGGGATGAACCCAGAGCCAGCCAGACCCTGGCAAGCTACCCGTGGTGTATTTGATATGGCAGAAACAGTAACAATAATGGACCTCAATCCCAATGAATGGAGACATTACTGGCACCCAGTTGAGCAAATTGATGAGCAATGGGAAGACAAGTGATACAAGTGAATAGTTTTCTAGCCTCCAGAACTATCAGAAAATTAATTTGCTGCTGTTTCAGCCACCCAGACTGTAATAACACTAAACTTAGACCAATTTAAATCACAATGCAGGGGCCAGGAAGATAGCATGGGATAGCATAGGAGTTAAGGCACTTGCTTTGCATGTGTATGACCCCAGTTTAATCCTCACCACATGGCCCCTGAGAACTCCTGGGAGTAAGTAACCCTTGAGCATAAAGCCAGGAGTGTCCCTCCTGCACATGACCTCCCCATACCTAGCCTCAAATACTTCAAAGCAGAGAGAACAGTATTAATGGATTTCATTTCTCTTATTTGAAGTACTGTCACCTGAACTACATCTACTGTAATCAGCTATTTACACTAAGAAGTTACAATGGGGCCTGGGCTGTGGCTCAGGGGTACAGCACCTGCTTGTATGGGAGGCTTGGGCTCAATTTCTGGCACTTACATGGCTTCTATATGAACACTGCCAAGAAGAGTCCTGAGCACAAAGCTGGGAGCAGCCCTTGAACACCAGTGAATGTGGCCCCTAAACCAGACAAACAACAAAATATGATGGCAGAATCTTTTTTTTTTGGTTTGTTTTTGTGCGACACCCAGCTATGCTCAGGGGTTACTCCTAGCTGTGCTTTGGGGGACCATTTGAGATGCTGGGAGTTGAACCTGGGTTGCTCATGTGCAAGGGAACTGTCCTAACAGCTGTAGTACTTTTCTGCACTGCTCCCTTGTTTTTTTAAGGTGCTTGCAATCCAACCCAGGGCGGCACACATACAAGATAAATGCTCTACTGCTGAGTCACATCTCCACCTGCAAGGAGTTAAAACGAATAGATTGGGTGTCTTTTTGTTGTGGGGAAGGCGGGGTGAATGGAAAATATGAGAGAAGAGAACCAATTCTTTCTACGTTTTGTCTTCTTCAATAAGTAATCCATAAAATTCTTGTCACTATAGCAAAGTAATCATCACACCACCACCACCGCACATATACACAAACATTAAAACAGCAATGACATTAATCATTAGGGCAATAAAAATCTAAACCACAATGCAATATTCCTTCACACCCACCAGGATTGCTACGACAGACCATAACAAGTGCTAGAGAGAATGTGGAGGTATTGAAACTCTGGTACATTGCTGCTGGGAGTGTAAAATGACGCAGCCCATGTGGAAAAGTTTGGCAATTTCTCAAACTATTAACCAGAGCATTTCTGTTCTAATGTGAATGAACTACTCATTCTACAACTAGATCTATACCAGGGGAAACTGAAGACAGGCTTACACAAAAACTTGTACATAAATATTCAGGGCAGTCCTGTTTACAATGAACAAAAAGTGGAAAAAACCGAAATGACCATCAACTGAGGAATGCAAAAACAAAGTGTGGTATTACCCACCTGTGAGCTAGTGCTCAGTCATGAAAAAGAAGACCTAGACATGCCTAGTGTGGATGGACCTTGACAACACCACATAGTGAAAGAAGCCAGACACAAACGCCACAGGTTGCATGACTCCATCTGCATGAAATGCGCAGAGCAGGCAAATTCACAGACAGAAGAGTGACTGGTGCTGGGTTGGGAGCAGGAAATGACTGCTAATGGTTATGGTGCTGCTTTTGGGGAATGAAAATGTTCTAGAATTAGATAGTGGTGGTATTGCTCAATCTCATAAATATACTAAAAACTACGCACTTAGAAGGGTGAATTTTATGGTTTGTGAATTATATCTCAATAAAGAAAACCAGAAAGGATAACTAGCTGACATAATTAAAGTGAGCTATAATTAAGGGGCGTGGACAGCCAACTAACACTAACCAACTTGCATTTTCTAACACACTTTAAATGTGAGAGAATTAATCAGAGAACAAGGAGAAAGGGCTGATTATAAATTATGAAAATTAATCTCAAAGAAAATCTGTGTTGTCTATAAGGCTAATAATAAAAGTTTCAGTATAAAGTTCTACAAAATATACATAATACCTAAATGCATAATGTATATGATGGAAAGTGATAGTTTCCTGTAAGTTTAGGGTATGAATTAAGATATGCTAGCAGTTTGACAAATCCTGACCTCTCAAATGCCTGATAAAAATAAAGGCTTCTTTTTAGATTTAGTTTTATTGAGACCTCACCCAGCAGCGCACAGGGCTTATTCCTCAATGTGAAGTGCTGAAGGTTTACTCCTGGCTCTGCATACAGGGATCACTCCAGGCATAGCTCTGGGAGTCATAGGGGACACCGGGGATAGAGCCCAGGTCAGCAGTGTGCAAGGCAAGTTCCCTGCTACACTATCGCTTTTTTTAAAATTTTATTATACCACTGTTAGATATACAATTACAAGATGTTCATGTTTGAGTTTTGGTTCTACACATCACCAATGTCCCCACCTTCCTCCCCCTGCCCCCAGACTACTTCCATGGCAGGTTCTTTATCTCTTCTCTCTCTCTCTCTCTCTCTCTCTCCTCTCTTTCTCTCTTTTTTCCCTTTCTTACACATTGTAGATTGCAATATATTCTAGAACATGATTGGTTCCACTAGTTTGATGTACCGACTCGGGGAAAGCCAGATCGTGCAGCTCTTCCCAGCATGTCTGAGTCTCTGCATGATGGCAGAGAGCCCCGAGGCAGTTCGTGGGCGGGGCCACCAGGCCTCCTGGATGGGTCAGAGAGGGGAATGGGGACCCCAGCTCCATCTCCAGGAACACCTGGTGACTTCCACCTCCGAGAGCCAACTACCTAGGCTTGAACTCTGAGCTGCTCTGAGCTGGTCTTGAGATCAGCATCTTTCTTCTTGCGTGGGTTCTGATGAGCTGTGGGGTCCAGACCATGAAAATGGCGGCTATTATGGTGAGCAAGTCTCATCCGGCTGCTTCCGAAGCCCTATAGAGGTGATGGGCCAACACCCAAAACCCATCTTTCCTCCTGGAAGCCTCATGGTCAGCTGAGCTAGAGGAGAGCCAGATGGCAGCTCTCCCGATGTGTCTGAGTCTCTGCATCATAGTCGAGAGCCCCTGCTACACTATCTTAAAGGATCTTTATATTTTCTAATTGAATCACCATCAGCTATAGTGACAAGGCTGTTTGTGATGGGTTTCAGACATACAATGTTCCAAACACCCATATCTCTATCAGCCAGTCAGTGTACATTTCCTACCACCAATGTCCCCCTATTCCCTCCTGCCACCTCTGTGCTCCCCACCTCTGTCTGTCTCTATGGCAAGCACTTTCCTTTTGCTCTCTCTTTCTCTCTCTCTCTATCCCTCTCCCCAGGCTTATTTTATTTTATTTTATTTTTTGCTTTTTGGGTCACACCCAGCGATGCTCAGGGGTTTCTCCTGGCTCTGCACTCAGGAATCACTCCTGGCGGTGCTCAGGGGACCATATGGGATGCCGGGGAATCAAACCCGGGCTGGCATGGGCCGCATGCAAGGGCAAGGCAAACGCCCTACCCACTGGGCTATCGCTCCGGCCCCAGGCTTATTTTAAATAAATAAACAAACAAATAAGTATTGAATCACAATAAGTTACACACTTACAAAGTTGTTCATGATTAGATTTCAGTAATACTATATTCCAACACCCATCCTTCACCAGTGTTCATTTCCCACCACCCATGTCCCCAGTTTCCCTTCTACCCCCTCTCCACTCCCGCCTACCTCCATGGCAGGCACTTTTCTTTCTCTCTCTCTCCTCATTTTCTACTTTTGAAATCTAAAACAAGATTGCTCTTCTTTAAGTAAAGTTTCAGAACCCAGGCTGCTTCTATCTATGACTTCACCTTGGTGGAACAAAGTGCTTTAAAATTCCCGAGGGCCGCGAGCCCAGCGGAGGGGGCCGCCGCTGAGGAGCCAGGAGAACCCCTGAGCATTCCGGTGACCAAAAGCAAAAATAAATAAATAAATAAATAAATAATAAAAATAAAATTGCCACAGAAGAGAAAGAATACGAAGACTTGTCCACAATTCCATTGACCAAATCCCACTCAGACCTTAAGTATCTGTCAGGGAAGCTGAGAAATACAAGCTGAAGATTACCCAGCAGGAAGAGGAAGGAGGTTTGTAAGGAAACCAGTGATGACTCAAAGAGCTAGTACATACGCTTTGCTTGCCAGAGGCCTAATTCCCATCTTTCACCCACTGCTGAACACTTCATCCTTCCACCCTCCAAAAAAGAGGTTTGTTGACTTGTTAACCAGTGTCTGTTATACATACCCTATGGATAACCATCAGTATACTAGAGCAAAGTACCTTTTGTTACCACTATCACTATCACTATCACTATCTTCCCGTAGTTCATCAATTTGCTCCAGCAGGCACCAGTAACATCTCCATATGTCCTGTCGTAAATAAGTGTAGCCCAAGGGCATCTGCTTGCTCCAGAGACAGGGAAGAGCCTCAAACCATTCTCAGGTCATGGAATTGAGGTCCATAATTGTTACTAGTTTTTGGCATAACAAATAAAACACAGGTAGTTTGCCAGGCTCTGCCGTGTAGGTGGTACACTATCAGTAGAAGGCTCTCATCTCGAGCATTTACTGATGAAACTTATAGGGGAAAGATCAGGTATAATTGTACTTTAAAATGAAATTATACTATGTATGTTAGATACTTTGCATGGGTAGGCAGCTATAACCTAGACTTACTTCATCATCATCCATATTCACTCATGTACACTGATATAAACCTTGGTAACCTCAAGCAGACATTACCTATAGTGACTCAGATGTTTTTCATGCCAATCAGATACTACCCATCATACTCTCTCACTGTCTGCCCATGTAAATGACTAAACCCGAGTAAAAATAGTTGAATGGGGGGGCGCTAAAGAGGGGTCATGGATCTGCTAAGCTTCACTTCTTATTGAGATACCTTCTTCACACCTTCAAAATAAGATTGATGTTTTCAGGTTTCAATTTTTATTTATTTTCCCTTCCCTTCCCTTTTGTTGTTGTTGGTCACACAAACTTGATTGTGTAGCTCATATATTTGACTGTGGTTCTAGTATACATTTTTGCATGCATTCCAGCCCTTTGGGCTATACTCATGACCCCTATACACTTTGGTTTTACTTGCCCAATGGAGATTTACTCAACATGTGTACAGTGCTGAGTATTGAGCTCATGGCCTCAGTTCACGCAAGGCAGGTGCTCTACTGTTAAGAAATTCATGGGCCCTGCTATGTTGTGGCTTTTTATGTTATTTTATATTTGCCATTTTTATGTTGACCTCAATTGCAGTTCATCATCATCATCGAGTCAGACAACAACAAGGTTTAGAAAAAATGGAAGAAATTGAATCCCTAATACACTTGCTCGTGGGAACATAAAATGATATATCCAGTGGAAATAATTTTGCATTATCTTAAAGAGTTAAGCAGAGTTGCCTTATAACCTAATGCATACCCAAGAAAAATGAAAATATAAGTTCATGTCAAAATTTGTACACAGAGGGGTTAAGACATTTGCCTTGTATGTGGCTGACTCTGGTTTGAGCCCCAGCATGACATATGGTCCCGTGAGGACAGAGCCAGATCCTGAGCACCTGAGCACTTAGGTGTGATCCTCCGCCCCCAGAAAAAAAAAACAGCCTTGGGTACAAATGTTCAATGCTATATATATGCATATATATGTGTGTATATGATAGACGATATAGATACATATGTATACATGTGTATATATACATATATACAGATATGTGTGTATATACATATATGTACATATGTGTGTATATATATCAATGGTTTGTAGTTTTGTGTTTGTTTTCTGTAAGTATATTGTTTTATGTTCAGGTTTTAGGGGGTTTTTTGGGCTTATTTTGGGTCACACCCAGGCATGCTCAGGGGTTACTTCTGGCTCTACACTCAGGAATTACTCCCGGCCATGCTTGGGGGACCATATGGGATGCTGGGGATTGAACCAGGGTTGGTCATGTGCCAGGCAAACTCCCTACCTGCCATACTATTCCTTCGGCTCCTATGTTCAGTATTTTTTTTGGGGTCACACCCGCGAGATGCTCAGGGGTTTCTTCTGGCTCTGCACTCAGGAATTACTCCTGGTGGTGCTGGGGGGACCATATAGGATGCCGGGATCGAACCTGGGCCGGCACAGGCCAGCCCGTGCAAGGCAAACGCCCTACCACTGGGCTATCACTCCGGCATCACCCTGTTCAGTATTTTTAGATTGCATAAGCTATTTGTTATACCCTTTGACAGTTTTTGTTTGTTTGTTTTTGTTTTGGGGCACACTAGGCTGTGTTCAGGGTTTACTCCTGGTTCTACTCTCAGGGATCACTCTTGGAGAGCTTGGGGTGCCAGGGACCGAACCCAGGGTGGCTGCATGCAAAGCAAGTACCCTATATGCTGTACTATTGTTCTGGTCCAAACTAAAATATTTTTGTTTGTTTGTTTGGGGGTACACCTGGTGGTGCTCAGGGCTTACTCCTGGCTCTGTGCTCAGAGGTCACTCCAGGAGGGGGCTTGGTGGACCAGAGTTCCAGGTCAAACCTAGGTCAGCTGCATGTAAGCCAAGCACCCTACCTGATGATAGTGACCTGATGGATCACTCTGGCACAAACTGTGGTAAATTCTTATCATATATTAAATTTTGCCTATAACACATAGTAGTTACTCATTGAATAGTAGCAGTGTTATTTATTGTAGAAATTATCTATCTTTGGGGGCCAGAGCGATAGCGATAGTGATGGTACAGTGGGTAGGGGCGTTTGCCTTGCATATGGCCAACCTAGGTTCGATCTCCAGCATCCCATATGGTCCCTGAGCACTGCCAGGAGTAATTCCTGAGTGCAGAGCCAGAAGTAACCCCTAAGTATTGCTGTGTGTGATAAAAAAAAATTTAAAAAGAAGTTATCTATTTTTGCCTTCACAGAATACCCTCTGAGATCTATTAGTAGGACTTTGGTTTAGTTTTATGGGCTGGAAGAAGGGAGGAGTTTCTTAGTCCCATCAACTTAGGAATGGATGAAAATTCAGAAATTACTGGAACCTTCTAACTTTAACCATCTGCTTTGCCATCACCCATAATTTGCAATGATTTACACAGACTACTTAGTAATTTTTAAAATTTTCTATTCACATAATTAATAAACATAAATCTATATAATGCAGACTCATATATGAACTATAGCAAAAGTCCCTAGTGCTATTTCTTTTTCATTCTTGTTTCAAACAGGAAATTAATTTATTTGTTTGGTGGGGTAGTGCTCAGAAACTATTCCTAGCTCTGTGCTAAGGGGTCACTTCCGGCGATACTCAGGGAACTGACTGTATGTGTTGCTGGGGACTGAACCAGGTCATCAGCATGTAAGGCATTTTATTCCCTAGAATGAGTTTTGTTTTTGTTTTTGGGATACACGGGCAATGCTCAGATGTTGTACCTGGCTCTGCACTCAGGAATTATTCCTAGAAGTGTTTGGGAGACCATACGGGATGCCAAGGAGTGAACCCAGTCAGCCAAGTGCGAGGCAAATAATCTACCTTGTGCTAGCACTCTAGGCCCCAAACAAAAAAAGGTTTTTTTTGAAAAAAATTTTAATTTACTTAAATAACTATGATTTACAAAGTTATTGACAGTCCAATTTCAGGCATATAATATTTCACCACCTATCCCACCATCAGTGTTAATTTTTTCCCACCAGTGTTCTCATATTTCATCCTACCCCCATGCCCTGGCCTGTCATTTTGAAAGGCACATTACAAAGTTCTGGTGGTTGTAGTTTAGATCTTATGCGTGCAGTGTTGTTGAGTCTGTGTTTTAGATAGATGACTACACCACACTCTTACAATGCTGCCTCTTAGAGCCCAGATACCATGGGCTCTAAGAGAGAATCCCAAACGCATAAACTCACCCACAGGCTCTCTGAATAGCCCCATATAAACCCCCTGCAGTGAGCCAGGGTTCACATAACTGCAGAATTCCACCTATGTGCATGGGCCTTATCTACCTAGCTCAGTCTTCAGTTTGCCCCAGCCACAGCCCAGCTACTATCTGATGATCATCTTAAGAGAAATCTCATATGAGGACTGCCCCATTAAGCCTAGTCAACCAGTGGAGCATGAGAGATAATTCATTGTGATTTGTTGTGCAATAAAGATATTTAGAAAAGAAATGGATTTAGAAGAGAAACATGTTATCCTGCTATGACAAAAATTTCAAAGAGGTGGTAATAGTTTGGGAACAGGTAGTGATTGGAAACAAGAAGACATTAAGGAGACTGACTATCTGTGAAGATTTGAGAAAGGAATAAGAAACTATTTGCTTTTGGCCATAGCTGACAGTGCTCAGGGCTTACTCTTGGCTTTGTGCTCAAGGCTCATTCCTGGGGCGGAGGACTCAAGGGATGATATATGACCATCTATGACAGGGATTGAAGCCAGTCAGTCACTTGTAAGGCAAGTGCTTGCTGCCGTACTAGCTCTCTGGCCCAGGAAATTGTTATTGGAGATCAGACAAAATCACCTTTTGATTCGTTGTGGTAAAAAGGTTCTGAAGACCTGTGGTAAAACACAAAGTAGAAAGTATGCACTGTGTGGCTGAGACCCAATCATGAACTGCTTTGTAATTGTATATCTCACCGTGGTATAACAAAATTTTTTTTAAAATTAAAAAAAAACGTAAATAAATTTTTTTTTAAAAAAGAAGGTATACTTATGTATGGGCTAAGAATCCAATACAGAATGTCCAACATGCCAACTGGTTTCTTTTCACTGTCAATAAGATGGAGAAAGAGGAATAAGATTTTAGGGCAGTCTTCCTAGGACTCAAATGTTTCTTGAAAATAGTTAGAAAATAGTTGAGATATCTCTGGAACCAAGAGTGCAGTTGCAGGATTGTTAAGACCTTGGAAAGTTTTAAGTGCATGTTTCATAGAAACCCTCAAGTAAATGAAGTGGTTTTAGAGAATACTAGAATGCCTCTTAGATGATCTTTCTTACTAGGCAAGAGAGCTTTTAAGAATCTTAAGGGTGTTCTCTGTACAATCTGAATCTCATATTAAGATAAAGTGGAACTTATCTTGACATTTGTAGATGTGGCGTTTAAGAATCTAAATAAAATTCATAAAACACATACAAATGAGAAAGAACAGCCTTTCTGCGAGCACCACCAGCTTCATTAAACAGTCAAAATGTGAAGAGCCCTTTGAATGCTCACCTTTGGAGAGGTGAGAATCATGCTGTGAAATCTACACAGCAGCAAATGAGTCATTTCCTCTGAAAAGGGTGATTCAAAGTGAAGAGCCAAGAGTACAGAAGGCAGAGTTCCTCTGTGTGTGTGTGTGTGTGTGTGTGTGTGTGTGTGTGTGTGTGTTCCTAACACAGGGACTCATGTACCTGACTGTGACTGGTACTTCAGAATCGCTGTGGAATATTGCCTGTTCCTAGCTTCCGGTTTTGTTTGTTTGTTTGTTTGTTTGTTTGTTTGTTTGAGGCTAAGCTTGGTGGTACTCAGGGACTATTCCTAATTCTTCAGCTCAAGAAGACCCACTCACAAAGAACTCTATGGGGGGGGGGGCCGGAGCCATAGCACAGCAGGTAGGGCATTTGCCTTACAAGCGGCTGACCTGGGTTTGATTGCCAGCACCTCCCCAGCACCGCCAGGAGTAATTCTTGGGACAGAACCAGGAGTAACCCCTTAGCATTGCCAAGTGAGACCCAAAAAGCCAACAAAACAAAACAAAGAGCTCTATTGAAGTCTCATCTACACTTAGACCTCATTTATACAGTGAGGTCCTGAACCTTGAGCTGATGAAGCTCTTCGAGAGTTCTGAGAGGAGAGTGGGTGTATTTTGCATAAACAATCCATGTGCCCAGCACTGGAGAACTAGTACAGGAGGTAAGGCACTTGCTCTGCATGTGACAGGCCCTGTTTTGAATCTCTGATGCCACGTATGGTCTCCCTTAGCACCTCCAGGGGTCTCCTGAGCACGGGGCTTCCCTGAGCACTGCCAAGTGGGGCTCTCCCTCCTAAAACGCAGTAACAATAAATAGATAAATAGATGTATGTCAGTAGTGTTGACTAGAAGGTGCGCTGTCTGAGATCGTTTTAAAAATATGTACATCATGCATCTCTGTTTACTCATTTTCACTCCTAAACTTTCATTTTTTCTTTTCTTTCTTTTTTTTTTTTTTTTTTTGGTGGGGACTATCTTGTTTTGCTTTTTATGGTTTTTTTTTTTTTTTTTTGGTTGTTGTTGTATTTGGAACACAACCAGTGGTATTTAGGGCTTACTCCTGGCTCTGTAGTTCCAGACCACTCCCGGCAGGGTTT
Organism: Cryptotis parvus; assembly: GCA_021461705.1. Taxonomy (NCBI): domain Eukaryota; kingdom Metazoa; phylum Chordata; class Mammalia; order Eulipotyphla; family Soricidae; genus Cryptotis; species Cryptotis parvus. The sequence continues at coordinate 26,333 of JAJIBD010013992.1, forward strand.
GGTGAACATATGGGGTGTTGGGGATTAAACCTGGGTCTGCCTTGTTCAAGGCAAGCTACATCCCCACTGTGCTATATTCCTGGCCCCTTCTTGGTTTTTCTTACCAGAGGTTTGTCTATTTTATTTTCCCAAAGAATTTTTTGTTGATACTATTTTTTTTAAGTGAAGCCGGATAGTTTTCATTGAACGAATTTGTTTAGATGTGAGGGCAGATAAAAGAGAAATGTGTTCAAGAGAGCACACTTCTCAGGGGTGAAGCCAATATTGTTTTCAAGTGCCATGTACTTGTTTTTTGCTTATGTAGTTCCTCTTATTTTTATTATCTCATCACTTTTATTCTTCTTGGGGCTGGTTCTAATTGTTTTTTAGATTTTTGGTTCTGTTTTGTTTTGCGGGGGAACCTCTCTCAGCAGTGCTCAGCGGCTGTTCCCGGCTCTTGCTCAGGGAAGGACCCCTGGCGGTGCTTAGGGAACTACATCCAGTGCCAAGGGCAGAACCCAGGTCGCGGTCAAAGCAAACAAAAAGCAAAGCAAGCGCCTTACTTCCTGTACTGTCCACCCACTCCAGCCCCCTCTTTTTTAAAAATATAAAAACTCAGGGGCCCGAGCGACAGCCCCAGCGGGTAGGGCTTTTGCCTTGCACGCGGCCGGCCTGTGCCGGCCCGGGTTCGATCCCCAGCATCCCATATGGTCCCCCAAGCACCGCCAGGAGTAATTCCTGAGTGCAGAGCCAGGAGAAACCCCCTGAGTCTCTCCGGACGTGACCCAAAAAAGCTAAATAAATATATAAATGAATGAATTAATTAATGAATGGATGGATAGATAGATACATAAATACATAAATACATCACTGTATCACTGCATCACTATCTTTCCGTTCATCATCGATTTGCTCTAGCGGGCAACAGTAACATCTCCATATGTCCTGACTCATGCAAGTAGAGCCCAAGGGCACCTGCTTGCTCCAGGACATAAAGAGCCTCAAAACATTCCATCAGGTCATGGGAATGAGGTCTATAATTGTTACTGGTAGTTGGCATATCAAATACGACACAGTAGCTTGCCAGACTCTGCTGTGCGGGTAGCATACTCTTGTAGTCAGCTCCAAGCTCACATAAATACATAAATACATAAATACATAAATAAGTAATAAACAAATAAGTAATGAATAAATAAATAGATAAATAATAAGTAAGTAAATAAATGAATGAATGGATAGATAAATGATAGATAGATAGATGATAGATAGATAGATAGATAGATAGATAGATAGATAGATAGATAGATAGATAGATAAATAGATAGATAAATAGATAAATAAATAAATAAATAAATAAAATTAAAATAAAAACTTAACCAGTTCTTAAGATTGTAATCTATGTTGGGGACCAAGTGATACTACAGCAAGTGGGCACTTGCCTTGCATGCAGCTGTGGGTTAGTTTCCAGCACTCCACAGGGTTCCCTGAGTCTCATCAGGTGTGATCCCAGAGCACAAAGCCAGGAGCAGGGGCTGAGCGATAGTCCGCCGGTAGGGAGTTTGCCTTGCATGCGGCTGACTGGGGTTCGATCCTCGGCATCCCATATAGTTCCCTCCGCCCCCCCTCCCGCCCCAGCACCGCCAGGAGTAATTCCTGAGTTAAGAGCCAGGGAGTAACCCTTGAGCATCGCCGGGTGTGATCCAAAAAAAGAAAAAATAAATAAACAAACGAATGAATGAATGAATGAATGAATGAATGAATGAAATAAAAAGCAGCCAGGAGTAAGTTCTGAGCACTGCCAAAACAAAACTAAATAAATA
>JAJIBD010013993.1:0-31425 GCA_021461705.1 Cryptotis parvus
TTTCAGACCACATCACACTCCTGTTGGTGCTCAGGTGACTATCTGGGATGGTCTGGATTGAACCCTACTCATCAGCTCACAACTATTATTACATTTACGTCTGCTACTAGTGCACACATAAATTAAACAATGATACCATTTTAAAGAGTACAATAATAGAATAAAATGTACTATACTTGATTTCCTTCCACAAAGAACATAAAACCTCAACAAAAATATGTAGAGCAAGTTTCTTTGTGAGAAATAATGGAAATAAGTTTATATTTATTAACCCATGCTGCATGAAGCCTAAAAGTAAATGTACAGATATCATGAAAGATCCCTCATGTCTCTGACTCACAGTATGGCATAAAATTGAAGGAAATGTTTTTCTGCAGGGAAAAAATGTGATTAATATCTGATATATAGTTTTCTAAATTTTGTTTGGCTTTTGTCACACCCAGCAATGCTCAGGGGTTACTTCTGGCTCTGAACCTTAGAATTACTCCTGGCGGTGCTTGGGGGACAATATGGGATGCTGGGCATCGAACTTGGACCTGCACAGGCCAGCTGCGAGTCCAAGGTAAACGCGATACCCGCTTGACTATCGCTCTGATCCATAGTTTTCTAAATTTTGGATGGGCAAATATTTGAAGGTGTGACTTCTTCCTTGACTAACAATTGATTTCTGAGAAGCCCTGGGAAAACACAGATTCATTTTTTCATTTGCTAGTGATTCATAAACAACCACTAAATAATGTGGCTACTTAGCTCTCCATGATTTGTTGTCTCATGGATTTTATTTTTATATTTATTTTAAAATTTATTTATTTTATTTAAATACCATGGCTATTCTAATCAAAAGTTCTTTACAACAGCTCAGAAAATTCCAAGTCTCTCTATAGAGAGGAAAAGAGAATACTGAAATATATGTCCAATATGAGATATTTTGGGATACTCTGTAAGGGATTGATTTATATCATTCCTGCATATAAGAAAGGTGAGGTAAAAGTGAAACAACTGAGAAACTTTTCAGGTGCCACTACAAAAATGAACAAATACCATGATGAGATTGAGAGAAAAAATTAACAAAGGTTACAGGAAATTGCAACTAGTAGAATCAGAAAAGTATGCCTCCAATTAATAATCACAGAAGTGGTATAAGGTCTTCATTGTAAGCATATGGTGACTAAGTGGGTTAAAAATCACATTTCTAAAAGAAGTCCTAATTAGGTGCTACAATGATGTGTAGGGACAAACAGAAATGAGGGAGTCCAATGATATATCAGCAGAATAAAAGCCAAAAATCAGAACAGTGAACTTGAAAATAACGCACATGAAATTATACATAAAAATGGGTAACAATAAAGTAAATTTAAAAAAAAAGATTTGCATCTCTCTGATGATTAGTGATGATGAGCATTTTTTCATATGTTTTGTGGCCATTCGAATTTCTTCCTTGCTGAAGTTTCTGTTCATTTCTTCTCCCCATTTTTGATGGGGTTGTTCGTTTTCTTCTTGTAAAGTTCTACCAGTGCCTGATATATCCTAGATATTAACCCCTTATCCGATGGGTATTGGGTGAATATTCTTTCCCATTCTGTGGACTGCTTTTTGTATCTTAGTCACTGTTTCTTTTGAGGTGCAGAAGCTTTTAGTTTCATGTAGTCCCATATATAAGGAGGTCTTGTCAAAGGTGGAAATTATCACAAACGTGTGGGAGTCAGAGGTTAGGTAAGACAGAGAATGGAACAGGGTGCTAATAATTGTCGAGGGTACTAATGCCAACCTAGAACTGAGCATTAAATAGAGGCAAAAGGATACACATGACAACCTTTTAATGTATGTTCTGTAATCCATAGTCTGGAAGGGAAGGAAAAGAAAGAGAGAAAGGGAAAGAAATAAAGAACCTGCCATGGAGGTGGGCTGGGAAAGGGGGGGGGAACCGGGAATGTTGGTGGTGGGAGATGGGCACTGGTGGAGGGACGGGTGCTTGAACACTGTATGACCAAAACCCAAACATGAACTTTTTAATTGTATATCTTTTTATTTGTATATCTCACGGTGGTATAATAAAAAGACTTAAAAAAAAGAAAATACAAAAAAAATTAAGTTATATATTAGGCAATGGCAAGGGGAGAAATTGAGGAATCATAGGAACTCAAAAAGGGGAGAGGATGAGAATGGCTGGCAGAAGAGATAATAACTTCCACCTTCTGAGGAAGGAGTGTTGTAGAATGATACAGGGGATCTAAAAGTATCACTTGATCATTGATAACTTGACATCCTGTTATTCATCGATTTGCTCAAAGTGGTCGCCAGTAATATTTCCACTTGACCCTATAACATGCCAGTATAGCCCAATGGCGGTGGTGTAGTTGCTGACCATCTATCTTCACTCCCATTCCATCCATTCTAATTGTCGCTTAAGATGTTCTCAAAGGTGGCACTGAAGAGTTTTGGTGAAATGGTATCACCCTGCCGAACCCCTCTTTTGACACTGATGATCACTTCTTTGTAGAATGGTGAGATCCTGGTGGTGAATCCGTAATACAGCTCACGAAGGATCTTGATGTATTGGGTTTGAATGCCTTGTTTGGCTAGGGCTTTGATGACCACTTCAGTCTCCACAGAATAAAAGCTTTCTTTAAATCAATGAACGTGAGACAGAGCGGCATCCTGAACTCCCAACACACTTTAATGAGCTTGGTTATCGTGTGGATATGGTCTATTGTGCTGAATCCTTTTTTGGAAGCCAGCTTGCTCGCATGGTTGCCCTACATCTAATGTTCTGCCAATTCTGTTCAGGATGACTTGTGTAAACAGCTTGTAGATGACAGACAACAGGCAGATGGGGTGATAGTTGCCAATGTCATGGATGTCTCCCTTCTTGAACAGTAGAACTTTCCTGCTGGTTTTCCATTGGGAGGGCACCTTGCATTCGGACAGGTAGCGTGTGAAGATCCGAGCTAGTGTATTGATGAGTACCAGTGGCAGATTCTTCAGGTGTTCGGGTCTGACTTTATCTGGGCCTCGTGCTGTTCCCTTACTTACTGACTAAATGGTATGTTGGATGTCAGAAGGGATAATGTTGGGAACTACATATTCATCCTGCAAAATTTGGTATGTGGGCAGGTGGACATGGCTATAAAGAGATCTGAGTAGAAGTTGTTCTCCATTGCCTTTCTGGAATATGTGATAGATCTGTTAGGATGTTGGAGGGCAGCTGTCTTGGTCTTATAGTTGGAGTGTCTTGGTCTTATAGTTGGAGAAGGACAGGCGAGCTTTGCGAATGCTTTTCCCAGCTTCTGCTACATGGAGCGGCTTAAGGGTATGACCTGCTTGTCAGGGTGGAGAGCGATATCACACTCAGCCATGCTCAGGTATTACTCCTGGCTCTGCTTTCAGGAATTACTCCTGGCAGTGCTTAGCCCAGCAAGCTACTAAGAGTATACTGCCCACGGCAGAGCCTGGCAAGCTGTCTGATGCACATTCAATATGCCAAAACCAGTAATAAAATAATGGGGCAGAGCTGCACTGGCTCTCACTCTGCCCAGCCACTCATGAGGTGCCGGGAGGGGTGGCAGGTTCTAGCCCTGGCCTGCCACCCCAGCAGAGCCTCCCAACAAGCCAGACCACCGTCCACTCCATGAGGACCTCCATTTTCCACATCAGGACTTCCCCCTCTTCAGAACTCCACCCAGCAGAGCAGCCTATCACAGCCCGGCTCATGCAGCCGCAAGAGGTTAATCAATAAGTGTTGGATTTTGAGATGACTACAAGATTATGCTACCTGCATGGCAGAGCCTGGCAAGCTACCTGTGTCATATTTGTTATGCCAGATACCAGTAACAATTATAGACCTCATTCCCATGACCTGATGGAATGGTTTTGAGGCTCTTTATGCTCCTAGAGCAAGCAGGTGCCCTTGTGCTTTACTTGCATAGAGAAGGTCATATGGAGATGTTACTGGTGCCCGCTTCAGTAAATCGATGATGAACGGAAGACAGTGATACAGTGATAGTAATAAAAACTGTTCATCTTCCTGACACTGAAAGAGACTTTTAATACGGCAGCACTAGGAAGGATGAACAAAGAGGGCCTAAAAGTATCAAGCAAAATAAATTCAAATACACCAGGACATAGTGTAGTCAAAATAGCAAGAACCAAATACAGAGACTTAAGTTGCAAGAGAAGCAAAGCCTCAGATACCAGGAAAATAATACTAAATTCACATATTTCTCATGCAGAATTTTACACGAAGAATGGAATAGAATAACGAATGATCTGTACTTTCTTGGGTAATATAAAAATATAGCATCCATACTAATTAGTCTCATATCAACAGAACACAGAGCATCCCTATTATTATAATTAGAACAGGCGTTGCAGAAAGTTCCACATTCATCTTGATCAATACTTTATCAAATTAGTTGAATAAATTTTATTCTAAGCCGAAAACAAACCAAATCATGAAATAAAATGAAGTATAAAGTTTATTAGCTCCATAAAATATTAGAATTTAAACTATCTGGTAGCACATAAAATTTACACTTTATATATTATAGCTGAGTAAAGAGAGCGAAATGGAGAAAAATGCTTTTATTTATGCCCTATTTACATTTGCTAACAGATTCAGAACTATTACATTCTTTTTTCTAGGCAGTGTGTTTGCTATGTAAAAACTCATATCACACCCAGTTGACCAAATTATTCTGAGATTAAAATAGGATTCTTACATTGAAATAGTTAAGAACTTCTTTTTATTACTTGAGACCTAATAATCTTTGAAAATGATAATACCAGCCTAGAACTGAGCATTGAATATAGGCAAAGGAATACACATGATAACCTCTAAATGTAAAGTATTGCAAGCCACAATGTGTAAAGAGAAGGAGGAGAGAATTAAGCGATAGAAAGAGAAGGAGAAAAGACATAAAGACATAAAGAATCTGCCATAGAGACAGGCTGGGGGGAATTGGGGACAGTGGTGGTAGGAAATGGGCACTGGTGGAGGAATGGGTGTTGGAACACTGTATGACTGAATCCCAAACATGAGCATCATTGTGATTATATATTTCAAGGTGGTATAATAAAATATTACAAAAAAATTCTGCAAATACAAATCTACAGTTATATGAAAAGTAATTTAAATACAATATTTTAAATAAAAAGTTCTGTTTCAAACATAAGACATAGCTTTTTTAAGTTTAGATTCTATCTCTGTAAAGCTTTTATGATTACCTCATAGTCAATACCTCTTCTGTCCTTATAAAATTTTAGTATGCCGTTATTTATTACCTCCTGCTTATAATGTTTTCATTCTGGCTGCAGTGCTAATTGTATTTTTGGATAACTTTGCTTTCCAGTTTAATTGACTCTACTTTAATTGGAACTAGTACAGTCTGTAATATGTTAGCAATTTAAAGTTCCATTTCAAATGTTTTAAAGGAAATCATGAATACTTTTACTTAAAGTTGGCATTCAATAATGTGGTATTATATTAAAATTTGGCTTGGTATAGTAAGGTAGTAAATTTGCTTCTGTTTTAAATAAAAGGATATATAATGGGAAATAAAAATGGGTTATTTTTCACTTAGAAATCACAGGACCTGAAGATTTATCTCAGTGGGTACAATATCTGCCTTCCATATGTAGAATTTTAAATTTAATTTTCTGCACCATTCCACAATGCTAATTTTTTTCCCCATATCCTCAGTGAACACAACCAAGTATGTGACCCCAGGAACAACCACATTAAAAATACATATTCATACAATCTGGTTGACCATTACATCAATTAAAAATGAATAAATATTAAGATATCATATCGAAATAATACACTGAAAATATTTATTTTGCTTATTTGTACTCAGCATTTACTCCTTGCTCTGTGCTCAGGGATAACTGCTGGTAGAACTCAGGAGAACTCATAGGCTGCTGAAGGATTGAATTCAAGTCTGCTGCTTTCCAAAGCAAGTGCTATATACACTGTGTTCTCTTTATAGCCCCAATCTTTTGCTTTGGAGGGAGGGCTTCATTTACTATGTCATTTAAAATATTTTAGGTGGTAAGAGTATTCAGTAATATGGTGTTTACATAAACTAATATTGTGCAATATTTTAAAAAATATTGTGACACAAGAGCATTTTCATCCAAACCCATTTTCTTCTTACCTTCTCATTGATAGTAACTAGGATTATGCTTTTTTTTCTTATCTCCTATTTCTGTTTCTTCATTTTTGGGCCCTAAAATATTCACTTCAGATGGAACAAGACCTAATGTTCCTGTGGGTTTAGAAATGTTGCTTAATAGCTGTTATTAGCAAGATGGCAAAATCAGAGTTTTATTTATTATTATTATTATTATTATTATTATTATTATTAGTTGCTTTTGGGTCACACACAGCGATGTTCAGGGGTTATGCCTGGCTCTGCACTCAGGAATTACTCCTGGAGGTACTCAAGAGACCATATGGGATGCCAAGGTTTGAACCCCGGTCTGCGGCATGCAAGGCAAACAACCCATCCACTGTACTATTGCTACAGTCTCAAAATCAGAATTTTTTAAGCCTCAACTCCCAACTTTAACAGTCACTAGTGCCTTTGGATGGTCTGTGAGTGTAGCATGAAGTTCCAGGATTAATTTGGAGCAAACAAAATTATGATAGATGAGTTGGAGAGATTAAGAATAAGTTTCACTTTATTAACCTCATTTCTACTACAAGGCATAACACAAATGTAACAACAGCTATTAATTTCTACCTATAATTTCTCGTGACAATATAGAAAATAAAGTAATAGAGGACTACATGACTCTTAGAGGATACTTCTCAACATAGGAGAACCTGGTCATCACAATGATCAAGACGATATTACAATCTCAATGCTGAAATCCTAAAATATCAAAATTACAAAAGTATAAAACCTATAATAGAGAGCACTTGTAAACAGTAAGATACCTTGGTCAATCCCAGATTTTCCTTGGCAGCCACTATATATTCTTCCCTGGGAAATGCCAAATCCCATTCCTGAGTACAAAGCTCGGAATAGTTACTTAATATCACTGAATATGATATTACATGCCCCCTAAATTATATATAATCTTGAAAGTTATAACAAGGTATAAAAAGAAATGCAAGAAATATTTCCCCTACCAAGTTATTCAATTACATGTGACTCAAATACTCACATTCACCTTCAAAAATTGAATCAGAAAGCAAATAGAACAGTTTAGAAATCTTTTTAACAAGAAACTTTTTTTCCAATTTTTTTTTATACCTCCATGAGAACACAGTTACAAAGAAGTTCACGTTTGGGTTTCAGTCATACAATATTCAAGCATCCACCCCTCCCTCAGTGCCCATTTCCTTTCACGAATATCCCCTGATTCCCTCCAGCCTGCCTTTTATGGCAGGCACTTTTTTTTGTTCTCTTATCTATCTATCTATCTATCTATCTATCTATCTATCTATCTATCTATCTATCTATCTATCTATCTATCTATCTATCTATCTATCTCTATCTATCTATCTATCATCTATCTATCTATCTATCTATCTATCTATCTATCTATCTATCTATCTATCTATCTATCTATCTATCTATCTATCTATCTATCTATCTATCTATCTATCTATCTATCTATCTATCTGTCTATCTGTCTATCTGTCTATCTGTCTATCTGTCTATCTGTCTATCTGTCTATCTGTCTATCTGTCTGTCTGTCTTGTCTTTCTGTCTATATGTCTGTCTGTCTGTCTGTCTATCTATCTATCCATCCATCCATCCATTGATCCATCCATCCATCCATCTATCTATCTATCTATCTATCTATCTATCTATCTATCTATCTATCTATCTATCTATCTATCTATCTATCTATCTATCTATCTATCTATCTATCTATCTATCTATCTATCTATCTATCTATCTATCTATCTATCTATCTATCTATCACCTACCTATCATCCATCGATCCATCCATCGATCCATCCATCAATCTATACATCGATTCATCCATGAATACATCCATTGATCCATCGATCTATCCATCGATCGATCCATCCATCAATCCATCCATCGATCCATCCATGAATACATCCATGGATCCATCGATCTATCCATCGATCCATCCATGCATAAATGCATCAATCAATCCATTAATCAATCCATAGATCAATCAGTCTATTGCACTATGTATTGATTAATCCCTTCTCTTACACATTGTTGCTTGCAATACAAACATTTAGAGGTTATCATATATATACTTTTGCCTATATTCAATGTTCAGTTCTAGGTGGTATAGAATTTCCAACAATCATTAGCACACTCCTCCCATCTCTGTCTTACCTAACATCTGCTACCACACACTTGCAGTCTATTAACACCCACTTACTAGACCTGCTAATCCATGTTTTGCCTGGCCTTGGATATTGGCATCATACTATTTTTTCATACACCATAAATAAATGATGTCATTCTATATCTGTCCTTTTTTCTCTGGCTAATTTCATTCAGCATGATCTTCTCCATGCCCATCCATTTTTAAGCAAATTTCACAACTTCATTTTTCCTAACAACTGCATAGTATTTCATTGTGTAGATATACCACCATCCCGATGGAGCCTCGGAGAAGCCCAGAGAAACCCCCCCCCACACCTTGCTGGCAGCGATCTTCACAATCCACACTTTGCAGCAGGTAAGATCTCCACACAGCATATTAATCCAGTCTCCAGCCCGCAGATTAATCCAGTCTCCAGCCTGGCTTGTCAGAAACTCAGCCTACAAGGACCCACCACGCAGAGACCCTCCCTTCAGAGGAGAGTATTCCAAGCCCAGGAATGCTTGAGCCTAAGACACAGGTACACCCGACAGAGCAGAAATCAGCTTTTCCCGTTGTGAGGGGCCGCTGTGCGTCCGAGCAATTTACCTCCAAATTACCATAACTATTCTACCCACCCCCTCTGAGAGAGAGCCCCACAATGTAATGAGAATATAGCGCCCACATGGAAGAGCCTGGCAAGTGTCAGATGTGTGTTCGATATGCCAAATCCAATAATAGAGAAATGTTTATTTTCCTGACCCCAAAAGAGTTCTTAATATGGCAGCAGTAAGAAAGGCAAACAAGCAGTGCCTGATAAAATTTCATGGCCATCCTAGGCTGCCAAAGCGAAGAAGGACTAAAATGACTGTCTGTAATTTCAATGCACGTACGCTGGCATCGGAAGCATATATTGAGGATCTGATGCTACAAGTGCAAAAAGATCAAGTATGACATCATTGGTCTGACTGAGACAGGGATGCGTCAGTTGCATCATGCTGTATTTGACACCGGAGAAGAATTGTTCCTAGGAACATGCGACGAAAGAGGCACCGGTGGATTTGGTGTCCTTGTCAAAAAGAACATGGCCTTAAACATTGATTCATTTGAATTCCTAACAAACCGAAAAGGACGATTACACTTGAACAGATGTGGCCCACTGCCAGCAATTTCTATCTTCATTGTCTACGCACCAACATCCACATACAAAGAAGATGAAATTGAGAAATTCTACATGGAATTGGAGGAGTTCTATAAAAAAGATCACACCTTCTACAAGATCATAGTCGGTGATTTTAATGCCAAGATAGGACCAAGAAGATCGGCTGAAGAACTCCACATCGGAACCCATGGCCTAGGAAGGGAATGAACAGGGTAAGAGACTATCTGAGTTAATCATATCCGCCAAGACCATTCATGGGAACTCAGAGTTACAGAAAGCTGAAGCCAAACATTGGACATGGGAATCTCCTGGAGGACAGTTCCACAATGAAATTTACCACATCATCTTCAATCGATGGGTTTTCCTGACCGATGTAGCTGTCGTTCCCAAATTCCAAACAGGATCGGACCACCGTCTCCTTCGATGCAAATTTCTACTTCCCGAAATGGGGAGAAAAGGCTGCAAAGTTTAAGAAGAGAACTCCCAGAACAACCACCAACTGGGAACTCTTTGGCACCACTGCAGAAACATGGGAAGATACCATCATTGGCGACATCGATGAAGAATACAACCGACTGGTTCAGCACCTCCATGATTGTGCGAAGAATGCAGAGAGAGAAGAAGACACAAAAGAACGCCTGTCTTCAGAAATTCTCGAGCTCATTCGCGAATGTGGCAAGGCTCGAGCCTCAGGAGACCAAACGCTAATGTCCAAGCTTGCTAAACGGTGCAGAGAAGTGATAAAAGAAGACCTCAAATTCAGAAGAGCAGAAATACTGGAAGATGCAGTAGAAGCCGGGAAAAGCATTCGCACAGCCCGCCTGTCCTTCGCCAACTATAAGACCAAGATGACTGCCCTCCGACGCCCTGATGGATCTATCACATCTTCCAGAAAGGCAATGGAGAAGATTATCCAGGACTTCTACTCAAATCTCTTTTGATAGCCACATCAACCTGCCATATACCAAATTCCACAGGATGGATATGTCATTCCCAACATTTTCCCTTCTGAACTGACATGCCATCTCGTCGGTAAAGAAGGGAACAGCAACAGGCCCAGACAAAGTCAGACCCGAACACCTGAAGAATCTGCCATTGGTACTCATCAATACACTAGCTCGGCTCTTCACACGCTACCTGTCCGAATGAAAGGTGCCCTCCCAATGGAAAACCAGCAGGAAAGTTCTACTGTTCAAGAAGGGAGACATTAACGACATTGGCAACTATCGCCACATCTGCCTGTTGTCCATCATCTACAAGCTGTTTACACGAGTCATCTGAACAGGATTAGCAGAACACTAGATGAAGGACAACCATGCGAGCAAGCAGGCTTCCAGAAAAGATACAGCACAATCGACCATATCCACACAGTAACCAAGCTCATCGAGGTTTGTAGGGAGTACAAGATGCCGCTCTGTCTCATGTTCATTGATTTACAGAAGGCCTTTGATTCTGTGGAGACTGAAGCAGTCATCGAAGCCCCTAGCCAAACAGGGTGTTCAAACCCAATACATCAAGATCCTTCGTGAGCTGTATTACAGATTCACCACCAGGATCTCACCATTCTACAAAGAAGTTATCATTAATGTGAAAAGAGGGGTTCGACGGGGGTGATATCATTTCACCAAAACTCTTCAGTGCCACCCTCGAGAACATCATGAGACAATTAGAATGGGAAGGAATGGGAGTGAAGATAGATGGTCGGCAACTACACCACCTCCGCTTTAGCTGATGACATCGTTCTAATAACACCAAACATTAACCAAGGGGTACAAATGCTGGCTGACTTCAACCGGGAGTGTGGAAAGATAGGTCTACAGCTGAATCTAAAGAAAACAATGTTCATAAAGAATGAACTAGTTCCTGAGGCTCCATTCACTCTCAATGGAACAAACATCTCTGAATGCAGCAGTTATGTGTACCTAGACATCAACATGATAAACGACCTAAAACCTGAGCTGCGCAGGGAGGAAGAGAACGGCATGGAATGCCTTCAAAGGCATTGAAGAAATAGCCAAAAGGACAAAGAACCTCCGGCTCCCGGCACATCGCTTTGACTCCACTGTTCTCCCTCCATTAACATATGCCTCAGAGACCTGGGCCCTACGAAAGCAGGATGAGAATGCTATTCGGGTCTCCCAGAGAGGAATTGAAAGAGCTATGCTTGGAATATCATGCCTCACTCAAGTGAGAGAAGGAATCCAGAGTTCTGACCTCAGTCGCTATTCCAGAATCAGGGACGCTGTCTTGTTTGCCAAGGCATCGAAAATCAGATGGGCTGGACATGTAATGCGATTTGGAGACAACCGCTGGACTAGAGCCATTACCGACTGGATCCCAAGGGATGTCAAAAGATCACATGCCAGCCCACCTACAAGATGGTCAGACTTCCTTGTCAAGACCCTGAAGGAACAGTTTGAGGCTCTTTATATTCCTGAAGCAACCAGATGCCATTGGGCTACATTGGCACGTGATAGGGTCCAATGGAAATGTTACTGGCGCCCGCTAGAGCAAATCGATGAATAACGGGATTCAAGTGATTCAAGTAATTCAAGTGATTCAAGATGTACCACAGTTTCTTTAGCCAGTCGTCTGTTGTTGGTCACACTGGTTGTTTCCAGATTCTGGATATTGCGATAGTGCTGCTATAACATCGAAGTCTAGATGGTTTTTCTGCTGTGTGTTATTGGCCTCCCAGGCTATATTCCCCAGGAGTGGTATGGCTGTGTCTAAAGGGAACTCAATTTCTAATTAATGGAGGAATATCCATATTGTTTTCCCAAAAGGGCTTGTCCAGTTGGCACTCCCAGTAACAGTGGATGAGAGTCCATTTCTCCACACATCCATGCCAGCTCTGGTTATTATTGTTCTTTTGGACCTTTGCCAGTCTCTGTGGTGTGAAATGTTACCCTCACTGTTGCATTGATTTGCATCTCCCTGATGATTAGTGATGATGTGCATTTTTTTTCTTATGCGTTTTGGCCATTTGAATTTCTTTTGCCAAACTTCTGTTCAATACTTCTCCACATTTTTCGATGGGGTTGGCTATGTTTTCTTTGTAAATTTCTACTAGCACCTGATACATCCTGGATATTAACCCCTTATCATATGGTTATTGAGTGAATAGTCTTTCCCACTCTGTGGACTGTCTTTATATCTTGGTCATAGTTTCTTTTGAAGTGAAGAAGCTTTTCAGTTTCATGTAGTTTCATATGTTTATCTTTACTTCCAGTTGCTTTGTAATTGGTGTTTCCTTTTTGAAGATGCCTTAGCTTCAATGTCATAGAGGGGTTTTTTTTCAATATTTTTTGATGTACTTTACGGATTCATACATTTGCAGATGCAGTTTACTTTTCTGTTCCAAAATGCATTAAATGATGATCTATTCTTCACTAGGAATTTGTCTTTTGTGGATGATCAACTTCCTACATTAATCATTCAATATAACTCAAATACCCTAGACATGATTTCCTCTGAAAAAATGAATGATGTTGCTTTTGAAGCTGTCTTTATGGCTTTGTGATTAATCAACTATGTACATTTTTCTTTTGTATTTGCAAAACCTAGGTATGCTCAGGAGAGAAAATATGGCAGAATAGATCATTTTCCTTGAATATGGTTGGCCTAAGTTCAATTCCTGACATTAAATATAGCTCTCTGCGCCTGCCAGGGATTGTCCCTGGGCACAGATCAAGGACTAACTTCTGAGCATAGCTGGGTATGGTCTTAAAACCACATTTAATAATAATAGAATGTTCACTATAAATATTTATTAAGAAATAGAAAAATGATTCACTTTATAAATGTTTATATGAATAATTTGGCAGATTTGCTTAATATATGGATTTTAACCAATTCTTCAAGCAACAATAAAATATTTGGAATTAGATGTGATCGAAACTATTAGAAATAAATGTTTAGGTTTTATCAATAAAGATTTCCCCATAAAGCCCAATACAGTTAACAGAAAATTCAGATCAGATTATTTTCCATGCCATATCACTTGTATCATCTATTTGCTCCATGGGCACCTGTAAAGTCTCCATTCGTCCCTGTCTCTTACTAGTGCAGCCCTAATGCATCTGCTCACTACAGGAACATGAAGAGCCTCAAACCATTCATTCAGATAATGGAAATGAGGTCTATCATCGTTAGATCTTGTTCTTGACATAATGAGTATGACCACGGGTAACTTGCTAGACCCTGCCGTGTGGGTGGCATACTCTCTGTAGTATGTCATATGGAAGTTACAAAAACTTCAGCTTAAAATATGTGTCATTTGTCTGCATTAACATTTCTTCGAGATGATGACTTTCCAGTAGTTTTTAACAAATCAAATCATGTTTACTTAAATAAGAAAACAAAGTCACCAACTAGTTAGAAAATAATTCATTTCACAGTAATATATGTGAATGCAAGTTTTGGTGTTGTACCAAAATATGCCAAGTATAATAAAATTTTTAAATAACAAGTTTTCAGAATAAAATTAATATAATTTTATTTTATTTATATATAATACAAGAAATTATCTGCCACCTCATTTTATGTTAACAATTTCAGGGTCCAGGTAGATAGCTCAAGTGGTAGAGTGCATGTGTGAATGTGTGAGATTTTTAGGTTTATACTTGCCACTGCAAGTACACCAAGTAACACAAAAGGTATCCCTCATAGCTCTGAAAATCTCCTCTCAAAACTACACAGCCTCACTGTGCACTGGGCAAGAAATACCTAAAGTGGTTCTTTACACTCTAAATTCTGTTGGGGAAAATCTCTAAAAGAAAAGAATCAAACTAATATTGCATAAACATTAATAAAATAAGAATATATCTAACCAACTATGTTGAATTTCTTCACACTGAAAAATGTTCAATAGTACCTAGTAAAACTTAAGAAGACATAAAGCACAGAAAATATATCTTGTGTTCATAAGTTAATAGCAGTAATATTGTTAAAATGCACATGCTAACTGAAGAAATCTACAGATTTAATGCAATTCATATAAAAATACCAATGCAATTCCCCCACTGAAAGAGAAAAAAAGTGCTAAAGTTTTTATGAAATCAAGACTCTCATCAGCTCATCATTATGATTAAGGGAAAAAATACTGGAGGCATCAAGCTTGCTGACTTCAAAATATATTTAAAATGGGGCTAGAGTAATGGCCCAGGTTTGTAGGGCGTTTTGCCTTGCATGCGGCGGCCCATGCCCGGCCCGGGTTTGATCCCGGCATCCCATATGGTCCCCCAAGCACCGCCAAGAGTAATTCCTGAGTGCAAAGCCAGGAGTAACCCCTGAGCATAGCTGGGTGTGACCCAAAAAGCAATATATATATATATATATATATATATATATATATATATATATATATATATAAAATGAAAGTAATCAAAGCGGTATTGCATTGGGATAAAATGTATGTATGAATCAAAGGGGCAGAATAGAAATTCGGGAAATAAATACATTCATTTATAGTCTACCAATATTTTACGAATAGTCTATGAAGTTATTAAGAAAATGTGAGGTGTCAGAGACTGGCACATATTCAAAAGAACAAGAACAACAAGTGCTGGCGTGGGTGTGGGGAAAAGGGGGACACTCTTCCATTGTTGGTGGGAATGCAGGCTGGTACAGCCTTTCTGGAAAACAATATGGACATTCCTCCAAAGACTAGAAATTGAACTCCCATTTGACCCAGACATACCACTCCTGGGAATCTACTCTGGGAAGCCAAAAATACGCAGCAGAAACACCATCCCTACTTTTATGTTCATAGCAGCATTATTCACAATAGCCAGAATCTGGAAGCAACCAGAGTGCCCGAAAATCGATGACTGGATAAAAAAGCTTTGGTACATCTACACAATGGAATACTATGCAGCTGTTAGGAAAAATGAAGTTATAAAATTTGCTTATAAATGGATGGACATGTAGAAGATTATTTTGAGCCCAAATTAGCCAGAAGGAGAGAGAGACAGATACAGAATGACTACATTTATCTGCATAACATAAATATATAGGTACATATTATGATACCAATATCCAAGGTCAAGTGAAACATACATCAGGAGGTCCTGTCAAAGGTGGAAATTATCACAAACGTGTGGGAGTCAGAGGCTAGGTAAGACAGAAAATGGAACAGTGTGCTAACAATTGTTGAGGGTACTTATGCCAACCTAGAACTGAGCATTAAATAGAGGCAAAAAGATACATGACAACCCTTTAATGTATGTTCTGTAATCCATAGTCTGGAGGGGAAGGAAAAGAGAAAGAGAGAGAGAAAGGGAAAGAAATAAAGAACCTGCCATGGAGGAGGGCTGGGGGAAGGGGAGGGAACCGGGGACGTTGGTGGTGGGAGATGGGCACTGGTGGCAGGATGGGTGCTGCAACACTGTATGACCAAAACCCAAATATGAACTTTTTAATTGTATATCTTTGTAATTGTAAAAATAAAAAATTAAAAAAAAAGAAAATGTGAGGTGGATAGGATAGTCACATTGATAAAAATGGACTTTGAGAAAGTAGACATCAAGCTAAAAAAAAGTAACAAGAACAATAGATTAGCCAGGATTCTGACATAGCAATAGAGAATATGTTTACTAATGTGAGTTTGAGTTCATTTATGGCACCACAAGAAGAAATGAAAGGAAAAAAGTAAAAAGGAAATGGATGTAAACATTAAATTTGATGAAGCGAATTCATAAATAACACTTTGCAAGTATTAGCATAAAAGAAACAAATGGAGAAAAAAAATAAAATAACATGAAGGAAGACATCTGTAAGAGCACAAAATAGTTGGGAATGTTAACAAGCCAATCATCACTTAAAATGTTACAAATTAACAAATAAAAATTGTTAGATAAAGAGTTTGGCCATAAGAGCCAAGTAAACATATATGGAGCTTTCCCACAACCAAGATTTAAATATACATTTTTTCAATTACACATGGGAATATTCTCCAGGATAAATAACATATGGGAAACAAAAACAAATTCATTGATGGATATTTAAATTATCACGTATATCCCCTTTATCTACCTTCAACACTCAGTCCTAGTCTAGCGTTACCATTTCCAACTATTATTGGCAAACTCCACCCAGAACTCCACCCAGCAGACCAGCCTATCACAGCCCATTCATCAATAAATGCTGAATTTTGAGATGACTACAAGAGTATGCTACCCGCACGGCGGAGCCTGGCAAGCTACCCGTGTCGTATTTGATATGCCAAATACCAGTCACAATTATAGACCTCATTCCCATGACCTGATGGAATGGTTTGAGGCTCTTTTATGTTCCTGGAGCAAGCAGGTGCCCTTAGGCTCTACTTGCATGAGACAGGACATATGGAGATGTTACTGGTGCCGCTCAAGCAAATCGATGATGAACTGGAAGACAGTGAACAATTAGTTTCCAGGTCATAATGCTGGGACATTTGAAAGTATTCATAAATGTCAATTTAACTGAGCTTTAAAAAAACACGCTCCTAAATAAATCCTGTGTAATTGGAAAATCAAAGAGGAAATGGAAATTCAATTCAAAATAATTAAAATTCCTTGGAATAGTCCAGAATGAAGACACAAACTATCAATTCATCTGAGACAGAGAAAAGAAGTACTATGAAAGAGCAATACAGGTTTACAATAAGAAACAAAGTGGTGGTAAAAGCCAAAACTGAAGCACCCAAACTTGTAGTTGGATTCCTTTGATACTGAAAGGGAAAAAGACATTTTTCTACAAGATATTTAGGAGTCAGCTATGAGCATCAGGCTGCAATTCACCTCTTGCAGTCTTGCAGAGAGAGACGATCTCCATGAACAAGAAATAGCCTGTAGGTAAATACTTCTGCTCATGCTAAGTAAAGGGTTAAGTAGCATGAGTCTGAACAGCTTTTTAATTTTTTTTAAATTTTATTATATTACTGTGAGATATAATTACAAAGCTGTTCATGACTGGGTTTGTCATACAGTGTTCCAGCACTCACCCCCTCCACCAGTAGCCATTTCCCACCATGAAAGTCACTGGATTCCCTCCCTCCCCTCCCCAGCCTGCCTCTCTAGCAGGGTCTTTTCTGCTGCTTGCTTTTTAATTCATCCTCCTCCTCCACGTCCTGCTACACCTCCTCCTTCTCCTCCTCTTCCTCCCTCCTCTTCCTCCACCTCCCTCCTCCTCTCTCTCCCTTCTCTTGCACATTGTGGGTTGCAATACATACATTTAGTGGATATTATGGCTATATATATATTCATAATACCCCCTAAATATATATATATATATATGCACATAATAACCTCTAAATATATATACATATATATATATATATCCATTTTCTATGCTCAGTGCCCAGATCTAGTCTGGCATTAGCATTTCCAACAATTATTAGCACAGAGGTTTCTCAATCTAACCTAACCTCTGATCCCCACACACTTGTGGTAGATTCTAACCTTTAACAAGTCTTCTTTGTCCCTGTTTTGCATGGCCTTTGATATTTGTTTCATACTATTTTTTTATTTTATATCACAAATAAATGCAGTCATTCAATATCTGTCTTTTTCCTTCTGAGTAATTTCACTCAGCACTATACTTTCCATGTCCATCCATTTATAGGCAAATTTCTGGACTTTGTTTTTCTTAACACTTCATAGTATCCCATCGTGCAGGAATAACATAGTTTTTATCTAGTTTTCTGTCCTCGAATACTCAGGTTGTTTCCAGATTCTGGTTATTTTGGACAAGTGCAAGTACAAACATAGACGTGTGGATGGTGTTTCTGCTGTGTATTTATGGGTTTTCTGGGTATGATCCCAGAAATGGTATTGTTGGGAACTCAATTTCTAGTTTTTAGAGGAATGTACATATTTTTTTCCAAAAAAGGCTGGACTAGTCAACATTCTCACCAACTATGGATAAGAATCGCTTTCTCCCACATCCATGCCAGCACTGGTTATTCTTGCTCTTTTGGATATGTGCCAGTGTCTGTGGTATGAGATGATATCTCATTGTTGTTTTGATTTCCATCTTCCTGAGGAGTAGTGATAAGAGCTTTTTTCATATGTCTTTTGGCCATTTCTTCTTTGAGAAAGTTTTTTTGTTCCTTTCTTCTCCCCCATTTTTTGATGTCGTTGGCTGTTTTTTTTCTTGTAAAGTTCTACAAGTGCCAAATGTATCTTGGATATATATTACCCTTATTAGATGGACATTGAATGAATATTTTCCCATTCCATGGGCTAACTTTGCATACTGTTCACAATTTCTTTTGAGATTCAGATGCATTTTAGATTCATGTAGTCCCATATGTTTATCTTTGCTTCCACTTGATTTATTAGTGGTGTGACTTTTTTCAATCTCAGTCCAATAAAAAACAGTTCTACCAACCCAAAGTTGCATGATACCTGGTAGCCTGAATGAATGTTTTGTGTTAAAAAATTCTTTCCCTTTATTCCTTTTTATTTTCTTTTTCTCATGTCTACACATGGCAGTGCTCAAGGGAGTATATGTGATACTAGGGATCAGTTATATGCAAGGCAAATACCATAACTCTTGTACTATTTCTGTATCACAAAAAGTTATTTTCTAAAATTAGAGAATACTCAGTATATGTATCATTGCCTTATGTATGTCTGAGTTTAACCCATTTAAAAAAGCATTTGGACCTTTGTTAAAGTAGCAGATATCATCAAACTCCGTGACTTTGGGCTCTGTACACAATGCATTATTGGTTGACAAAATATTCCTTAGGTCTACTTGAACCTGGAAATACTCAAGTTATTAGTACTTGAGTGGCAGGTACTCGTGGTACGTGGTGACAAACACAAATATTGTGATAGTTATGTGAGTCTTTTTGGTGCTAGATATGTCATGAGAACATTCATTAAAAAGCTCCCTACATTTCCTAGCTTCAGTGCTGTAATTGCTGAAGTATACATGTGACTATAAATTCCCAGCAGATTTTTCATAATGTGATAAACTCAGAGTCACAGTATTCAACTAGAATGAATGAATGTGAACATCAATCTACCTCTCAAACTTGTACAAATTCAGAACTCCCAGACCTCACAAGAAGTGAAAGAATGAACCAGTATTAATGGATAAGGACAAAGGCCCCAGCAAAAACCCTAATACATCATAGCTTTGTAAAAAACCCTATAATCTAATAGATGAAAAACTGCCATTGGCAACAAGACGGACATGGCATGAGGTTATCGCGCTCTAACAAGCCAGGAGAGAAATACAAAGACTGTGTGATTCTACTCACTTGTGGGCTATAAAGAAACAAATGCTTAGAGATAGAAAACAGGCTGGTTTTCTGTTTAGAAAACTCACCCCACGTGAGTTGGGAGTGGTGAGGACACAGGGGTCACCTGCACTCTGATGGGGGAAGCTAGACTTTTGGCTGGGAGATCATGACATAATGTAGATTCAAATTATACTACTGTACACATAGAACCATTGAACCTTAATAAAATCTATAATTTTATAATTTACCAATAAAAACCCTATAATAAAGTATACAAAGAAGCAAGATTAAGAATGCTCCCTTTACTAATATAGTCAATAGAACAGAAATTCAACAATAACAGAGCAAGTTAGAGAAATATCAGTTCAGAAATTACTGAGATAAAGAATTCAGTATTTGAACTGGAAATCACTGTGTAGGGGCTTATCAACTGAGTGTGTTGGAAGTAGAGAATGAATCAATGTGCTCTAGTGTAAGGTAGATGAAATCATCTGAAAATAACAGAGTAACAAATGTAATTTTGAAATGAATAAGATGTTTTGAGACAACAAAATGAATAAAATTTGTATTATCAAATTTACAGAAGGGAGAAGAAAGGGGGAAGAATTGGGGCCTGAGAGAGATAGTACAGCTGGGAGGGTGTTTGCCTTGCATGCAGCTGACCGAAGTTCTATCACCCACAGCCTATAAGTTCCCCTGATCACCACCAGGAGTAATTTCTGAGTGCAGAGTCAGGAGTAACACCTGAGCACTGATTGGTGACACCCAAAAAGCAAAAAAAAAGGGGGAATTATTGTTTGAGGAAATATATCAGAAATACCATAGGTATGAGAAAATATAATTATAGTCATATCCAAAGAAAAGTAAAGCACTAGAAGTAAAAAAGTACAAGGAATATATTAACATTTTAAATAAAATTGCAAAAACTAAAAGAGAGATCTAGAATCCTAAATGCTGAAAGAAAAGGACAACTTAATATACAGTAACTTTTAAAAGATTCAAGGCATATTTATAACATTAAATCCTACAACCCATAAGGAAATGGTATTTGACAGTCAGCATATTAAATAAGAATATTCAAATAATACTTTCTCTAGATGGACAGTCGCTTGAATTTAAAGAAGTAATTAATGCACAGTTTTTCATACATAAAATGGTTCTGGACAGTACCAAGCATAAACTATTGGAAAATAATTGAAATATGAACATGCCATGATTACATCGTATTTCTATTTATGCATTTTAATATCAAATATTCTTCAAAGTAAATATATTTAAATGTACATTATATGTCACATAGCATAGTTTCCTAATAAAAAATCTTCATAAAGTAATCAATGAATTCTGGTCAAAAAAAACAATTAAGTTCACAAATTTTGGTGATAAATAAAACTAGTTTGAAATAAAATAATACAAGTTTGAAATAAAATAAAGAAGAATAATTTATGAACTTCTATAATGTTATTTCTATTGTTTTACATTAGTTCAGATTAATATATAAATATTTATATGTAGTAAAACATGATATATTTTAAATGTGGTCCTTAATTTATATTATTAAAGCAATTTAAACTTATTAGAGATATAAATCTAAATTTACTAAAAATGTCTAAAAATGTATGTAAAATGGTTTTGATACTTATCACTTGAATCACTAGAGAAGAAAGTGGAGAATGAAATGAATTGTGTTGCAAAGACTTCCCTTTCAGAATATTTTTTAAATAAACACCCTTTAAGTTTTATATTAAAATTATAAAAAATTATTTTAGATTAAATCTTGAATCTAGAAGTAACTGAGAGTAGATAAAAAACCTAACAAGGTCCAGAATTGAGTGTTTAATATTATCTAATTCATATAAAAATATGAATAACAGTAGAGAGTTTAGGGTTCTCTAGGTATAATATCATATCATCTGCAAATAATGATAGCTTGACTTCTTCCTTGCCTATCTGAATGCCCTTGATGTCCTTTTCTTCTCTGATTGCTATGGCAAGTACTTCCAGTACTATATTGAATAAAAGAGGTGAGAGTGGGCAACCTTGTCTAGTCCCTGATCTCAGGGGGAAGGCTTTCAACTTTTCCCCATTTAGAATGGCGCTCGCTGTGGGCTTTTGGTAGATGACTGTAACTATCATGAGGAAAGTCATTTCAATTCCCATTTTCTGGAGGGATTTAATCATGAACGGGTGCTGGATCTTGTCAAATGATTTCTCTGCGTCTATTGATAGGATCATATAGATTTTATTTTTTCTTTTATTGATATGATGTATTATGCTGACTGACTTGCGAATATTGAACAATCCTTGCATTCCGGGATGAATCCTACTTGGTCATGGTGTATAATCTTCTTGATGAGTCTTTGGATTCTGTTTGCTAGTATTTTGTTGAAGAACTTGGCATCCGTGTTCATGAAAGATATTGGTCTGTAGTTTTTCTTTCTTTGTGTTGTCTCTCCCTGCTTTGGGTATCAGAGTGATATGTGCCTCGTAGAAGCTGTTTGAAAGTGTTTCTGTTTCTTCTATTTCCTGGAAGAGCTTGAAAGCACTTGCAGTAGGTCCCTCCTTAAAGGTTTGGTAGAGTTCACTAGGGAATCCGTCTGGAACTGGGCTTTTGTGCTTGGGCAGACTTTTTAATTATTGTTTCTATTTCCTCAATGGTAATAGGCTTATTCAGTATAGGAGGTCTTCTTGTTTCAGCCGTGGGAGGTTATAGGACTTCAGGAATTGATCCATTTCTTCTAGATTTGCATGTTTCACAGTATACAGGCTCTCAAAGTAATCTCTCATGATCTTTTGGATTTCTGTGGTTTCTGTTGTGATGTCACCATTTTTATTTCTGATTCTGTTTATTTAGGTTCTCTCTTTCCCTGTCCTTATAATTCTTGCCAATGGTTTGTCAATCTTGTTGATTTTTTCAAAAAACCAGCTCTTGGTTTCATTAATCTTTTGGACTGCTTTTTTGGTTTCCAACTCATTGATTTCCTCTCTAAGTTTTATTATTTCTTTTTTTTCTGCCTGGGTTGGGCTCCTTTTTGTTGGCCTTTTTTCTAATGTCTTCGGTGTGTAGTCAGGCTATTTATCTGGGCCCTTTCTTGTTTCCTGATGAAGGCTTAAGAGCTATAAACTTCCCTCTTAACACGCCTTTGCCATGTCCCTCAAGTTCTTATAGTTGGTATCTTCATTTCCATTTGTTTCCAGAAATCTTTGAATTTCCTGTTTTATTTCTTCTATGACCCATTTGTTGTTCAGGAGTAAGCTGTTCAGTTTCCAGGTGTTTGGTTTGACTCCCTGTTTCTGTGTAACGGTTAACTTCCATTTTCAGTGCATCGTGGTCTGAAAAAGATAGCTGACACAACTTCTATCCTTTTTATTTTATTGAGGTATGCTTTTGTGGCTCAGCATGTGGTCTATCTTGGAGAATATTCCATGTGCACTATAGAAAAATGTGTATTCAGCTTTTTTGGCATGAAAAGCCCTATATATATCCACTAGCTCTCTTTCTTCCATTTCTTCCTTCAGGGCCAATATGTCATTGGTGAGTTTCAGTCTTGTTGATCTATCCATCGTTGATAGAGCAGTGTTGAATCTCCAACTATTATTGTGCTACTGTTAATGTCTTCTTTGAGGTCTCTTAGCAATTGTTTTATGTATTTTGCTGGCCACTCGTTGGGTGCATATATGTTTAGTAGTGTAATTTCTTCCTGGTGTACATACCAAATCAGATCAAAATGGATTAAAGATCTCAATATCCGACTTGAATCCGTAAAGTACGTTGAAGAAAATATAGGAAAAAACCCTCCAAGACATTGAAGCTAAAGGCATCTTCAAAGGTGAAACATCACTAATAAAGCAACTAGAAGAAAAGAAAACATATGGGACTACATGAAACTAAAAGCTTCTGCACCCTCAAAAAAAAAACAGTGACTAAGATACAAAAGCAGTCCAAAAGAATGGGAAAGAATATTCACCCAATACCCTTGTGATAAGGGGTTAATATCCAGGATATATCAAGCACTGGTAGAACTTTACAAGAAGAAAACAAACAACCCCATCAACAAATGGGGAGAAGAAATGAAGAGAAACTTCAGCAAGGGAAGAAATTCGAATGGCTAAAAAAACATATGTGGGGAAAAGGGGACACTCATCCATTGTTGGTGGGAATGCCGGCTGGTACAGCCTTTCTGGAAAACAATATGGACATTCCTCCAAAGACTAGAAATTGACTCCCATTTGACCCAGCCATACCACTCTTGGGAATCTACTCTGGGAAACCAAAAATACGCAGCAGAAACACCATCCCTACTTTTATGTTCATAGCAGAATGATTCACAATAGCCAGAATATTGAAGCAACCAGAGTGCCCGAAAATCGATGACTGGATAAAAAAGCTTTGGTACATCTACACAATGGAGTACTATGCAGCTGTTAGGAAAAATGAAGTTATAAAATGTGCCTATAAATGGATGGACATGGAGAAGATTATGTTGAGCTGAAATTAGCCAGAAGGAGAGAGACAGATACAGAATGACTGCATTGATCTGCATAACATAAATATATATGTACATATTATGATACCAATATCCAAGGTCAAGTGAACCACATATCAGGAGGTCTTGTCAAAGGTGGAAATTATCACAAACGTGTGGGAGTCAGAGGCTAGGTAAGACAGAAAATGGAACAGTGTGTTAACAATTGTCGAGGGTACTAATGCCGACCTAGAACTGACCATTAATTAGAGGCAAAAAGATACACATGACAACCCTTTAATATATGTTCTGTAATCCATAGTCTGGAGGGAAAGGAAAAGAGAAAGAGAGAGAAAGGGAAAGAAATAAAGAACCTACCATGGAGGAGGGCTGGGGGAGGGGGAGGAAACCGGGAAGTTGGTGGTGGGAGATGGGCATTGGTGGTGGGTTGGGTGCTGGAACACTGTTTGACCAAAACCCAAATATGAACTTTTTAATTGTATATCTTTGTAATTGTAAAAATAAAAAAATTAAAAAAATAAAAATATAATAAATAAATAAATAAAAACAGTCAAAAAAAAAAGAAAATGTACCCCAAAGGTTAAAACAGTAGAACAGTATTAACGTTTTTTGAGCTGACATAATGAGTTGATGACTTGACCTTTTGTTGGCCTATGTAGAATAGAAGAAATAAATACAATAAATTTCTTGGTATGGCCTTAATATGGAAATAAAATATAAATGTATTCTATTGCCTTAGTACCAGTAAAAAAATAAAAAAATAAACTTTCATATGTAGTGCAACCCACAATGTGTAAGAGAAGGAAAACAGAGAGAGGGAGAGAGAAAAGAGATAAAGGACCTGCCATTTAGGCAGGCTATGGAGGGGGAGGAAATTGGGGACATTGGTGGTGGGAAATGGTCACTGGTGGAGGGCGGGGTGCTGGAACACTATGTGACCGAAACCTCTAAACATGAACGATGTTGTAATGCTGTATCTCAGGGTGGTATAACAAAATGTGTAATTAAAAAAATGCAAAAAACAATAAAAAATAAAAAGAAATGGCCCTCGCTGTTCCTTCCAACCTTTTCAGCCTGAAGTCTATATTATCTGATACTAATATGGCCACACCAGCCTTTTCAGAGGAGTTGTTTGCATGGAGAATGGTCTTCCAACCTTTGACTTTGAGTCTGTGTTTGTTTTGATTATTCAGATGCATTTCTTTTAGACAGCAGAATGTTGGGTTCAATTTTTTAATGCATTTTGTCACTCTGTGTCTCTTAATTGGTGCATTTAGACCATTGACATTGAGAGAGATTATTGTCATCGGATTTTGTGTCATTTTTCTGTTTGTGCTGTTGTGCTTATGGGTTTGGTCGTATTACATTAGACCCCTTCAGTCCTTTTTAAAGTTGGTTTTTAGTCCATCAAGTTCCTGATTTGTTGTTTATCCATGAAGTTGTGTATCTTTCCTTCATATCTGAATGTTAGTCTGGCTGGGTTAAGAATTCTTGGTGAGGCCTGCTGTTCATTGAGCAAATTCACAATATCCCACCATTCTTTTCGGACATGGAGTGTTTCATCACAGAAATCTGCTATAAATATTAGAGTGGCAGTATACTAAATCAACGCCCAAAAAGTCGGTGGCTTTCCTATAGACAAATAACGAAAGAGAAGAAAGGGATATTAAGGAAACATTTCCATACACAATTGTACCACAGAAAATCAAATACCTAGGAATCAACTTACCCAAATGTGTAAAGGACCTGTACAAAGAAAACTACAAGACACTGCTCCAAGAGATAAAAGAGGACACAAGAAAATGGAAACATATTCCCTGCTCATGGATGGGGGAGAATCAACATTGTCAAAATGGTAATACCCCTAGAGCTCTGTACAGATTCAATGTAGTCCCTATAAGGATACCCATGACATTCTTCAAAGAAATTGCCCAAACACTCCTGAAGTTTGTATGGAACAATAAAACCCCAAGGATAACTATAGCAATCCTCGGGAAAAGAATATGGGAGGAATCACCTTTCCCAACTTCAAACTGTACTAGAAGGCAGTAGTAATTAAAACAGCATGGTATTGGAATAAAAACAGACCTGTGGACCTATGGAATAGAATTGAGTATCCTGACACCCAAGCTAAAGCACATAATCATTTAATCTTTGATAAAGGTGCAAAGAGTCCAAAACGGAGTAAGGGAAAGCCTCTTCAACAAGTGGTGTTGGGAAAACTGGGCAGCGACATGTAAAAAATGAATTTGGACCCGTGTCTAACACCATGCACAAAAATCAGATCAAAATGGATTGAAGATCTCAATATCATACTTGAAAACATAAAATACATTGAAGAAAATATAGGAAAAACCCTCCAGAATATTGAAGCTAAAGGCATCTTCACAGGTGAAACATCACTAAGAAAGCAACTAGAAGAAAAGAAAAAAATATGGGACTACATGAAACTAAAAAGATTCTGCACCTCAAAAGAAACAGTGCCTAAGATACAAAAGTAGTCCACAGAATGGGAAAGAATTTTCACCCAATACCCATCTGATAAGGGGTTATTATCCAGGTTATATCAGGCACTGGTAGAACTTTACAAGAAGAAAACAAACAACCCCATAAAAATTGGGGAGAAGAAATGAAGAGAAACTTCATCAAGGAAGAAATTCGAATGGCCACAAAACATATGAAAAAATGCTCATCATCACTATTTATCAGAAAGATCCAAATCAAAACAACAATGAGATAAGACTTTACACCACAGAGACTGGCACATATTCAAAAGAGCAAGAACAACAAGTGCTGGCGTGGATGTGGGGAAAAGGGGACACTCATCCATTGTTGGTGGGAATGCCGGCTGGTACAGTCTTTCTGGAAAATAATATGGACATTCCTCCAAAGACTAGAAATTGAACTCCCATTTGACCCAGCCATACCACTCTTGGGAATCTACTCTGGGAAACCAAAAATACGCAGCAGAAACAATATCCATACTTTTATGTTCATAGCAGCATTATTCACAATAGCCAGAATCTGGAAGCAACCAGAGTGCCCAAAAAATCGATGACTGGATAAAGAAGCTTGGTACATCTACACAATGGAATACTATGCAGCTGTTAGGAAAAATGAAGTTATAAACTTTGCCTATAAATGGATGATCATGGAGAAGATTATGTTGAGCGAAATTAGCCAGAAGGAGAGAGACAGATACAAAATGACTGCATTTATTTGCATGGCATAAATATATATGTACATATTATGATACCAATATCCCAGGTCAAGTGAAACATATATCAGGAGATCTTGTCAAATGTGGAAATTATAACAAACGTGCGGAAGTCAGAGGCTAGTTAAGACAGAAAATGGAACATTGTGCTAACAATTGTCGACGGTAATAATTCCAACCTAGAACTGAGAATTAAATAGAGGCAAAAGATACTCATGACAACCCTTTAATGTATATTCTGTAATCCATAGTCTGAAGCGGAAGGAAAAGAGAAAGAGAGAGAAAGGGAAAGAAATAAAGAACTTGCCATGGAGGAGGGCTGGTGGGGGAGGGAACCGGGGACGTTGGTGGTGGGAGATGGGCCCTGGTGGTAGGATGGGTGCTAAAACACTGTATGACCAAAACCCAAATATGAACTTGTTAATTGTATATCTTTTTAATTTTAAAATAAAAAATTAAAAAAGAAAAACTTAAAAAAATAAAAAAATTAATATGACATTGAAAAAAAATATAAATAACTTTTTGTGTCAATATTTTCATGTTATTGTTAGAAAAATTTACTCATTTTAGGTATCTTGAAGTGTCTGTATTCATATTGAGGACTTAAGATCATCAATTCCAACATACTACCTGGGAAGAAAAACTAAGCATGTTCTTTCCTAAGAATCAATCAGTATGAGGCTATAAACATTTTGCAAGCTAGAATAGAAATTGAGTGAAACAGGCTGCATCACCCAGAATTCTTCAAAACCCACAATATGCTTATTCAAAGTTATATATTATGCATCGAATTATCTTGCCTTTGGTATAGGTAGAAGATATGAATGTGACTAGATATTGTATCCTTTATTGGGATACTATCATGTTGATTTTGTGGTAAGTAAATCCTAACTTGTATTGATATTTTAGAGATTAATTTAAATGGAGATAAAAATACAACAGATTATGTATTTAGAAAGTTTGAAAAGGAATTCTAATTTTGAGCACAAAATAAATATATACTTTCACTAACATTATGAGCCCATTTTTTTTAATTATTGATTGTGATTCTGTAGATTATACTATTATTAGTAATGCTTTCTCTTGATCACTTGATCACTTGACATCCTGTTATTTTTCAAATTGCTTAAGCGGGAACCAGAAACATTTCCATTTGACCCTAAAACATGCCCAAAGGCATCTGCTTGCTCAAGGAATATGAAGAATCTCAAACCGTTTGTTCAGGGTCTTGACGAAGAAGTCTGGTCATCTTGTAGGTGGGTGGCCACTTATCTTTTGACGCCTCCTTGGGATCCAGCCGGTAACTGCACTAGTCCAGTGGTCATTTCCAAATCGCATTACATGTCCAGCCCATCTGATTTTCGATGTTTTGGCAAACAACACTGCGCTTCTTGATTCTTGATCGTCGACTGAGGTGGAAACTCCGATTCCTTCTCCCACTTGAGTGACGTGTAATATTCTAAGCATAGCTCTTTCGATTCCTCTTTGGGAGAACCGGATAACGCTTCTCATCCTGCTTTTGTAGGGCCCAGGTCTCTGAGGCATATGCTAATGCAGGGAGAATGGTGGAGTTGAAGATATGTGCCCAGAGCTGGAGGTTCTTCATCCTTTTAGCTATTTCTTTGATGCTGTTGAAGCCGTTTCATGCCTTTCTCTTCCTTCTGAGCAGCTCAGGTTTTAGGTGGCTCATCATGTTGACTTCTCGGCCTAAGTACACATAACTGTTGCATTCAGAGATGTTATTTCCGTTGAGAGTGAATGGAGCATCTGGAAATAGTTCGTTTTTCATGAACATGGTTTTGTTGAGATTCATCTGTAGACCTATCTTTCCACATACTCTGTCAAAGTCAGCCAGCATTTGTGCCGCTCGCCTAATATTTAGTGTTATTAGAACGATGTCATCAGCGAAGCGGAGGTGGTGTAGTGCTGACCGCCTATCTTCACTCTCATTCCTTCCCATTCTTATTGTCCCACAAAATTCTCGAGGGTGGCTCTCAAGAGTTTCGGTGAAATAGTATCACCCTTCCAAACCCCTCTTTTTGACATCAATGATCACTATCTTGTAGAATGGTGAGTTCCTGGTGTTGAATCCATAATACAGCTCATGAAAGATCTTGATGTATTGGGTTTGAACACCCTGTTTGGCTAGGGCTTCAATGACCGCTTCTGTCTCAACAGAATCAAAGGCTTTCTTTAAATCAGTGAACATTAGACAGAGGGCATCTTGAACTCCCCTACAAACCTCATTTAGCTTGTTTACTGTGTGGATATGGTTGATTGTGCTGAATCCTTTTTGGAAACCAGCTCTGTCTGCATGGTTGTCCTTCATCTAATGTTCTGCTAATACTGTCCAGAATGACTCGATTGAGCTCGAGTGAATCCCTGTTTAGGATGAATTGAGTGAATGCTCTCTCATATTCATAATTCTAATACCATACCCATCAGCAGGGTAGCCACCTCCTTGTCCCAAGGATGCCAAAAACCATTTCTCTCTACCCACCTGCTCAATTTTGTGAGTAAGTTCTCCCCAATATGTGTCTTCAGATACTTGTTGCTACTTTGCTATGTATTTAGAAAAGTAATTTGAGCTTCAAATAAGATCCTTCAAATAGCAACACGCTGATTGCCTGGTGAAACCCTGAACAGATGACCCACACATTCAATGCCTAAAGGATACCCCAGGAAATAATAGGTTATTAGGAGTGAATTTTGGCACTTTAATCTATTAATCTTATAGTAATTGGTTATAATATGAATAAAATAAATACACTAAGTTTCAAAGGAAAACATCCACTAAAGTGAAAACAGACTTAATTGAGAGTAAATGGCACATACAAATGTAAAACTGCAATGAAGAAAGTTAATACAAAAACAAAATGATGACAGTGAAGTCATCTGGAATATCAAGGTTAAAACTGAGGAGTATAAAAGAGATGGGATAGGGAGGGGGAAAAGAAATAAAAAAGAAGAATAAAAAGAACAAAAAAGATGAGAGAGACTCAAAAAGAATTTACTATTCTCTTATACTTTGACAAAAATAGTACAAATAGTTCTTTTTTCAAGAAGGTGATCTCAAAATCCACTCTTTTAACTATTTACTAGATAAACACTGTTTCTATTACTCACTTTCAGAATAGTAAGAGATTAAATGGTGAATGTGTGTCTTTTAAGCATACTTGGGAAAATAGACTTTCAGAAAAGAGTGGTGATGTGCAATGAATATTTATATTGAGAGAGAAAATGAAGCACATAGCAAAGACTTGATATAACTGATATAAAATTTTAATAATATTGGCATGAGTTATCAAATTTGAATCAATATTTTCTAATTAAAGAAATAGAATATGTTTTTAATAGCTTAGTTTATAGAAGTGCCCATAGTTATTAGTCATTTTATAAATCTAAACTTCTGAAATAAGACATGATTACATAAGGTCTGAAATGCTTCCAGGACTCTCAAGGTTTACTGTTACAAATTTATCACTATTGTGCTCTAATTGTCCATTGTGGTACCTAGTGCTTTGTTAACATTTACTAATAACCTAGTGCATGCTTGAAACACAAACTTTTATTCCTGTATACTCATGTTATGTTTTATGCAGCAGATTAAACTGTCTCTCAGTGACTCTGAAATTCTTTCTTCAGTGTCTTTCATGATTAAGTAAATAAACCTCCACCAACATATTTTTAAATAATATAGTACATGTATTTATATGGAAAATATAATTATATCAAATTTTATTCTATTGAATTGGTTATTGTACATGTCCAATATTTAGAGATAGTATACAAATGATTGTTAAGGAGGGATTAGGAAAGGTGGGAACAGAAAGTGAAGTGAAGAACCATAATCAGGGGAGACCATCGTGCACACACTAATTTTCAAATATATAGGATAGCTTATCCTGCAAACCTTATTTATAAAAAAGGCATATGAGATCATTTTATAAATCTTTACAATGATACACATGAACAAATGTTCATCTCAGAAACACCCACACCCTCATTTGTGTATGTAAACAGATTG
>JAJIBD010013994.1:0-12854 GCA_021461705.1 Cryptotis parvus
TTGCTGTAGCCAGGGTGGAATGTGGCCGTGTGTTGCACAATAAAGTGAAGCTCGTGGTGGCTGGGTTCATGCCTGGCTGGGTCAGTCCAGCCTGTGCACCCCAGTGCCACCAAGAGCCCTGGCCGCAAGAATAGAATGGAAGACAAACAGATGTTTTCGGTTCCTAGGACATTTTAGTAGCTGCTCGAAAAAAATAAGCTGATGGAAAAGCACTTGGAAAGCCTGCAGTAAGTGATTCTTCCCACTGTGGGGAAATTCACACCAGGGCCAGAGAAGTGCACGGCTGAGGTGCTGGCGCCTTGTCCCTCAGGAACGCCCCAGCCTCTGAGCTTTATGACGCCCCCACAAAAAAAAATTCTTCCGAGACAGGGTTAAACCCTTAAAACCGCCTATCCTTCAGAGCCGCACTGGTCTCGCCCAGCTCAGGAGGAAACGGAAGGCCTTAAAGAGCCTTAAGGCCTCCCCACCTGTGTTCGGCCCGCCTCCCGAGGATCGACCACGCGGCCGAAAACCAAGGAAAAGAAAACGGTTTGGAAAACACAGGCAGGCACGAGTCACTGAGCGACACGGCAGAGGCCTGATCCACGGGCCGGGCGCCTGCTGCAGCCGCCTGGGCACCCCAGCCACCACACGGACTGGGTTAGGGTTAGGGTCGATGACTCCAGGGTGGCTCCCAAACAGTACCAGCAGAGGCAAGTACGAGCAGTGCCTGCTTGTAAATGAAATATATTTTGTGGAGGAAAACAGTGAGTTTGAATCAGCCCCTAAATGGGGTTTTCCTGAAAACTGAGAAGCCAAAGGGTCTTGGTGTTTGGGACGCGCGAGCGCTGAGCCACCGCTCTGTTGTGCCGGGATGAGGCGCACAAGGCGGCGGTAGGGCGGGTGCCCGCTGGCTGTCCTCAGCCCCTGAAGCCCTTCTACCTGTCCGCGGGCTGGGCCGTGGTACGTAAGAGCGCCTATGCTGGTGTGGGAGCTGGGTCCCTGTGACGTCCACGTGGGAAGACGCGAGCTGGCCTGGAGTTGGTATTCGGGTGCAGCCGGCCAACAGGCCAGCAGCAGCCGCGGTGGCCTCCAGAGAGCCGCAGAATTTGGGGGTATTTGGGGATTTTTTCAGCCAATGAAAAAGCTAAACCATGAAGGAAAAGCTAATTTGACCTAATTTCAGATTCTAAAGAGCCTCTGAGAGAAAACGAAAAGGCAGCCAGCACAGAAAGAAACGCAGAGCCGGGGTCTCGAGCCGGAAGAGGCCTAAGTAGGGCGGGTGGGTCCCCAGCTGCACGGAGAGGCAAATGTTAGAAAGGAAAATCATTGAGAAATGACAGGTCGGAGGAGCAGTGGAGGATAGAGGCTGTCGCCCGTGCAGCGGTTTACCCACACGCCCGGCACTGCACGTCCAGGGTGCGCTCAGAACGCGCCTCCTGGGTGTGGAGGGGCCGTCTTCTGGGGGCAGCGCCAGGAGAAGCAGAGTCGCGGAGAGGTCCCCAGAAGGCCGCGTGTGCTGTCCAGACCTTGTGGACAGACCTGGCTGCGCCATCAGCACCACGCGAGACTCCGCCTGTGCTCGATTGAGCAGGCCGCCCAGTCACAAGTCACTGCAGTGTGGGGCAGCTCTGACCAGGCACGGCTGCCAAGCAGGGCGAGAGGTTCTTGCCAGGCAGGCGGGCCTGAGGGCCAGAACAGCCTTGGGGCAGGAGTGGTCAGGCACAGGACAGTTGGAACCCGCAGCTGTCACATGCCCCAGCATGGTCTGCGGCAGGGTTTGCCAGTGGCCCCAGGGTGGTCCTGGCCCCCTGGCTCCCTTGGTTGGTGTGTCCCTGGACTGCCGAGTGAGATGGAGCCCAGCAGCCGGGCCGTTTCGACAGAGGGAGCTGAGAGCTCGCCGGGGGCAGAGTGAGCTGGGACCAGTGGGAAGCAGCCTGGCCGGGCGTGGCCTGTGTGGGTGGAGGGAGCGGTCTCGTTGTCGGGGTGACGCGCCCAGGGGCTGGACGCGTGACAGTACACATCTCCCAGCGAGTGTAGCGGCATGGGCGGCTGGTGTCTGCTGTGCGCTAGTGTTAGCTAGGGAGGGCTCCAGGGTAGCTGCAGCGGTTGGATCTCGCGCCCCCGCCATTGGCCCGTGAGGTCCTGTCCCCACCCGCCGCCCCCGCCTCCCGCGGTGGCCTCGGCCGGCAGACGCGTGACTAAGACTCGCTCCTTCAAACAGGTCCGCTACGCCAGCCCTTGCTTCGCAGTGCGCCTAGTGCCCCAGCCTCCCTTCTAGAGGTTCTGAAACTCTTGTACGTTTTTCTGTCTTGCACACTGGGCTTCAGAGTGCTGGAGATCCTGCCGGTACGTACGGTCCACGGCCATTGTCCACTCAGCTGCACCCACCCTCCCTCTGGGTCCCCGTGTGAGCTTGCGCTGTCCCCCATGGCGGGTGCCTGCGTTGGCCCAGCATGCCGCCCCGCGCCATGACTGACATTTGCATGTTCCACTCCCCCCGGCCGCCCGCTCATGACGCGTGTCTCCGCAGCGAGGACGGAAACTGTCTACCTCTCAAGACGCTTGCTTGCACGGACGCGGAGGAGAGCCCCCCCACGCCTGAGGCCAAGTCTCGCGGCCCCCCGCCCCCAGCAGCACAGAGCAGAGGTAACTCCGGCCCAGACTCCCGCCGCAGCTTCGGCAGAGTGTCTCCCCAGCCCCCAGCTGAGATCCCGCCCCGAGCCAGGGTGGGCTCTGGTGTCCACCAGACGGACGCTGACCGAGCCAGTCCCCGGTGCTGTCTGCCTTCCCAAGGGAGTGCGCTTTGGCTCTGCGCTTTGGCATGTAAGAGAAATGAGCTGTCAGCTTGCAGTGGCAAAACTGCTCTAGTGAAGCTCTCGCAGGGAGGCCTGGGTGCTGGGGCCTGGCCAGGGCTCCAGGCAGTGCCCAGCTCGAAGGCCCGACCTCACTTCTGGCAGGCTGAGGGCCCGTGTCCGGGACTCGGGGCCCGGGAGCATTTGGGCCATGTCCTTCTCTCCTGGTCTGGAAACACGGGATGGAAGTTTGCCCTTTCAGCCGAACTGAACGGGGAGAGCAGCGGGGTGGGGGTCCCTGAGGCTCTGAGGGAAGTGGCCGAAGTGACTGTGTGGCTCAGGGGGCTCCTGCCCAGGCCCAGGGGCAGGCTGGACCTTGTGACTCCACCGACTGGTGCTTAAGGATGTTCACATGTCAGCAACGTGTCCCTGCACTGTGTGCTGGGCACCCAGGTGGGAGTCTGGGTCCAGTGGTCAGTGCCATGGAGGCCCAGACCAGCTGCAGGCCCAAGGTCCCAGGCACCCCGGAGCAGGGCCCCAACTCCCAAGCATGTAAGTGTTGGACCAGCAGGCAGAGACAGATTCCTGACCGCGGACTCCCTCACTGTGACCGCGGCGTCCCTCACTGTGACCCCCAGCGTCCACTCTCACTGTGACCGCGGACGTCCCTCACTGTGACCGGACGTCCACTCTCACTGTGACCGCGACGTCCCTTCTCACTGTGATCGTCGACGTCCCCTCTCACTGTGACCGCGACGCCTCCTCACTGTGACCAGGGCGCCCTCTCTCTCACTGTGACCGCGATCCCCTGACTGTGACCACAGACGCCCTCTCACTGTGACCGCGGACGTCCTCTCACTGTGACCGCGGCGTCCCCTCACTGTGACCCAGCGCCCTTCCTGAGTGACTCTGCCACGGCTGGTTCTCTCGTGCCCCCTGTGGCCCCAGGCAGAGGCCGGTGTCCTCGCAGACCTGACGTCTGTGCAGATGCAGCTGGGATTCCACCAGGCGCCCACACAGGGCTGTTGGGGAGCTGGCAGGTTCCGAAACAGCCGCCGATCCCACTGCTCTGACAAGTCCCTGAGCTTCCAGGAGGCCGGCCTGGAGTCTGCTCAGAGTGGCTGCCTGGCCGCCCGCGGGCCACGTGCTCTCAGCGTCGGCCTTTGGAGCTGCTGGGCTCCAGCACGACCCGGGACCCCAGGCCCCCAAAAGCAGGGCCTGTGTCTTCCTCGGCGCCTCAGGCTGTGTTTGCCCGCAGGCCCGAGCCGCCCAGCCTGCCAGCAGACACGTCCGTGAACGGCCCCGTATGACGCGTGTCGCCGCCGCCGAGGACGCAGAGGCCACCGTTCAGGGCTCCTGAGCTTTCGCCATCGCCGCGCTCACACTGCAAGGTCAGGACCAGCAGTTTCCTGGAGCCTGGGCCATTGTACAGAGGCGAGACGTGCACAGACACTCACACTGACAGTGCCAAGGGCCCGCCTGTTTGTTTGTTCTGAACGTCGCAGCCTGCGGAGACGCTGTCGGCACCGCCCAGGACGCCGCACACGGAGCTGTTGTGTCCGAAACCTGACAAATATCAGTGTGACCAAAGTATTCGCAGTTCCATCCATCTCTCACCACGCTCAAAACTCGGAGTTCGCTTTTCTTGCAGGCTGGCAGGGCTGTAGGATTAAATGCCCCACGCCCTTTCTTTTGGTTGTTCTGACTTTCAAAAGTGATTTGAGTGAGGAATATTTGGTGTTCTTTATAACCAGTTTTTGATTGGTAAATGTTTTCTGTATCGCTTAAAATGGATCAAAAACGTTAAGTCTATCGGTAGAGATCAAGTATTTATTGCTACAGCTTAGCTGGTAAATCCATGTTCTTGTGAAGCCGTATGTTCCGCCAGGTCTCGTTGCTGGACGCGACTGTTCCTGCAGGTGAGGCCCAGGCTGCCGAAAGTGGCCATGGCTTGTGGTTTGGGTTTTTCTTCTTTCGTGTTTTGTTTCGTCTTTGGTAGTTCATCTGCCTTTAGCCCATTCACCAAAACTGACCTTGGAACTCGGCGTCACCAGCCAGCGTTCCGCTTGGTCAGAGCATCAGACACCCCTGCTCGAGGCGAGTCCGCAGGGAACTCCTGCCCCCATGGGGTTGAGCATGGCCCGGCACGGGCTGGGCCATACCGAAACGCCTCGTGCCCGGGGCTGGCACGCCCAGAGCAGGCTGGGCTGGACCGGAAACCGCCCTGTCCGCACGCGCCGTGCCGGGACCCGCCAGGTTTCTCGTAAATTCTAAGCCAGTGTATTTTTTAGAGCTGGTTCGCGTATATATATAGTGATTATGGATACTAATTCAATGTAATTTATAATTTTCTATGTCAATATGAAAATACATGCAGCCTTCTCCAGCTGAAGCAATACATCTCGATGGCCCTGTCGCCCGGTGAAAGGGTTGGTTCACCTCACCTCTTGCACTTTTAGATGCAAATCAGTTTTTCATTTCTGTAATAGAAAATCATTCACGTTATTTTTACAGCATTTGTTTTTCCTGACCAGTATTTAAAACCAAAAGGATATTCTGGAAAACGGCCAACGATCTTTTTTAGAGCTAGCCCCGAGCAGTGTGCCCGTGCACTGCATTGCGTGTGAATAAAGAAAAGCAAATGTCGGGCCTCTTCTCACTCACTCACGGCGCAGGTGCGCCGAGGCCGACCTAGCACCGAAGGGCAGCAGGGACAGCGCCCGTCCCCGGCCTGGCCCCGCCCCCGGCCTTGTCCTGTCGCCAGCCCTGAGCCCAGAGGCCGCACTGTGACTTGGGTCAAATGCTGCTGCTTGCTGCCCCCAGGGCGTCCAGCCCCTGTCCACTCTCGGTCCCACTGTCCCCTGCCGCTTGCTGCCCCGAGGGCGGCCGCCCCTGTCCACTCTCGGTCCCACTGTCCCCTGCTGCTCGCTCCTCCAGGGTGGTCGGCCCCTGTCCACTCTCGGTCCTACTGTCCCCTGCCTCTGCTGCCGCTGCCCCCCAGGGCGGCCAGCCCCCTGTCCACTCTCGGTCCCACTGTCCCCTGTCCCTACCGCCAGCATCCCAGGCCGGGCTGAGCCGGTCAGGCCTGCCCCACTGCAGCTGCCTCTGTGGGTCAGTCTGGACGCAGGCCGCAGCCTTATCTGGGAACAGCCTGACGCGCCTGGTCACTCCTGTCCTCTCCGCCGCACGGGCGCGTAAGGAGGGAGCGCCGGCCCGCCCCTGCGGGCATCGGCCACTACAGCACCTTCAAGGTTCCCATCACATCGGGGGTCGTACGTGACGCTGCCGAGGGTCTGCGCCAGCTGCCCTCAGGTCACGGTGGCACCCGGGGGCCAGCCCGGAGGCCTCCTGCCCGCACTCCCGACACAGGGCCGGCTGGAGTGATGCCGGTCACCTTCCGCGCTTGCTCGGTCCTTCCGTCCTGGAGTCCGCTGGGCCTCAGCCCAAGACCAGAGTCCCCTGCACTCTTCTGCCATGGTCAGCTGTGTCCACACCCTGCCCCTCCCACAGGTGGCCATAGCCAGGCCACCACATGACCATTCAGGCCTTGGCTGAGACGCCCGTGTGTGTCAGGGCCCTGCCCAGTGAAGCACCTGTTGGGTCTCCGGGGCGCCTCTGTGGGAGTCGCTCGGGGTGAGGGCAGGAGAGCGTGGACAGGGGAGGGGCGGGAGAGCGTGGACCGGGTGGGCATGGGTGGGGGAGCATGGACTAGGAGGCCGTGACAGCTGCAGTGTCCTGCAGGCAGCTACTGTGTGTGGTGAAAGGGTCAGGAGCAGTGTCCGGGGACCCCGCTGGCCACCTGAACCCCAACACGCTTTAGCAACAGGCCTCAGTCGCTCCGTATTGGCCCTGAAATCCAGTGGTGTGGTTGAGCCGTGACACGCAAGAGACCAGCTTTGAGGCCAGGACACGAGGGACGAGCGGGTGCCTGGGCCCCGGGCAGGAGCTGGTCAGCGAGGTTTGATACAGCAACTTCAGAAGGGACTGGGTGGGGGCAGCCTGGCCCTCCCACCATGCGCCCCAAGGCAGAGGCACGAGCTGGTCAGGTCAGGTCTCGGGGCCGCACACGCAGATAGCCCTGAAGGAGGGGTCACTCCCCACCCTTGACCAGCTGGCGGGCAGCAGGAAGGAAAGAAGCCAGCAAGTCAGGCCCAACCCTCAACACACGGCGCCCAGGAGGACGCGGAGCACCAGTCTGAGCAGAAACTGTTGGTCAGCAGGGCAGAGCTCCCCGCTGAGGCCCAGCCGCTGTCCCCATGGTCACGGGCTGGTGCGTGTTGAGGAGCAGAGAGCACGGAGGGGAGGGGCGTCTGCCTTGCCCGCGCCCACCTAGGGTCCATCCGGCACCACATGGGGTCCCCGAGCACTGGTGAGTGTGGCCTTCGCCAAGTCCGGCCCAGCCAGCCTGTGGCAGCAGCTCCCCAGGGCCCTGAGCCCGTTCCAGGAGGCTCTGTGGGCCCCTGGTCCCACCCTAAAACCCAGACTAACTGCCCCAGTGAGTGACCTGTCCCTGCGGTCTCGCCTGCGGCCGGCCCCACATTGGAATTTGGGCAAGATGAGAGGCTTGCGCTGCCTCTGTGGCCACCAGGGACGCCAGAGACTCAGGCTGCAGCTTGGACTCCAGAGGAACCAGGGATTAGGTGGGAGCAGGGGCGCCCATGTGCTCCCCACGCTATAGCTAGGGTGCTCACCTGGGGGTGGTGGCCCAGGACTCAGCCCAGTGCAGCGCTCTTGGGGGGCACCTGACTTCCTGTGACCCTGCAGGTGGGGGTCCCACTCAGCGGGAGAGCGGTGCTGTCTGGCTGGGCAGGAACCCTAGGCCCCCGAGGAAGCACCGAATCCCTGCCCAGTGCTCATGGGCCTGGAAGCTGCCTTCACGCGGTGACGTGGGCCCCAAGCTGTGCTCGGGCCGGGCTACTCCAGCGGTGCCGCCAGCCAGGTTCAGGGTTCGAGGCTCAAGTCTGGTGCTGCAGTGTCAGGGCCGCCCAGAAGTGCTCGGGTTTAGTGCTCGGAGATGCCCCAGGCTCCGCCGGAGATGCCCCAGGTTCCGCGGCCGAGATGCCCCACTTCCGTGCTCGGAGATGCCCCAGGTTCCGTGCTCGAGATGCCCCAGGTTCCGCGCTCGGAGATGCCCCAGGTTCCGTGCTCGAGATGCCCTAGGTTCCGTGCTCGGAGATGCCCCAGGTTCCGTGCTCAGAGATGCCCCAGGTTCCGTGCTCAGAGATGCCCCAGGTTCCGCGCCGAGATGCCCCAGGTTCCGTGCCGAGATGCCCCAGGCTCGGTGCTCAGCAGATGGTTCAGGCATGGCCACTGGCCTGGTTTGCTCTTGGCATCAGGACTTGAGGATTTCTTAGGTAAATGGGGACCAAGTTCTGAGCTCCTGGTTCATGGGGCCCAGAGCGTGTCTGACCTGCTCGGGTCATGGGTCCGCGCTTCCCTTCATGAGGCCTCCAGGACTGAAAGAGAAATGCCTCTTGCTAAGGTTCCCCCCAGGAAGCCCCTGCAGCAGAGACAAGGGCCTAGTGGAGCCATTAGCAAGGCTGTAGAGGTCAATTAGCGGCCAATTAGCATGATTGGTGCGGCAGGGTGGGAGGCTGGTTACTGTCCTATTCCCCGAAGGGGCTTACTTCAAATCACCAGTGACTGAATTGTCAGAAACTGGAGAAATGGAGGATAAAACCACAAGTGAGGAGAGAAACTCGTGGGACACATACCAGCCCTTTCTCTGTGCCTTGGTCAGCTCTAAGTGGCCACAGCCCGCGCCTGATTTTCCCTGAAACTCTGGTGGAGCCGGTGTGCAGACTCCAGCCCGTTAGGGTGTTTCCCCGTGGGCTCCTGGGAGGCTCAGGGCTCCCACCGCCCTGAATCCCCACCCCAGAAGGGGCGAGGAGAGGCCCAGAAGACAGAAGCCGGTGCAGCAGAGTGGGGACCGGCCCCTCGGGCTTAACTAGACCCCAGGTGTGGAAACAGCCCCCAGGTGTGGAAACAGCCCCAGGTGTGGAAACAGCCCCCAGGTGTGGAGAACAGCCCCAGGTGTGGAGAACAGCCCCCCCAGGTGTGGGAACAGCCCCAGGTATGGGAACAGCCCCCAGGTGTGGGAAACAGCCCCAGGTGTGTGAGATCAGCTCAACAGGGCCTGAGGCCCGGCCCTCAGAACCTCCACCAGAGCCTTTGACCTGAGGCCTTTCAGGCTCCACCCTGAGAGAACAGGCTCTCGTGGCTGGGGTCTCTGGGGCTCCGCAGCAGGCACCCAACCACCAGGAGACCCTCACCCCGCTCACCTGCTCACCGGGGACACTGGGAGCTGGTGCCAGACTGCGGGTGCAGCCACGGAGCTTCCGGGTCGCACCGCCCCTCGAAGGGGCTTCCCTCAGCGAGTCTGTCCGCTCTCTGGCGTTGGATTCCCAGACCTTAGTGCCCAGTAGCAGGACACGGGCACTAGTGGACACGGGCGCTCAGTGGAGACACGGACACCGGAGGACACGGGCACTCGCCACCTCTTTCCCTGCCCGGGACGCCGAATCGGCACAGCAGCTGGGACAGAAATGGGCCCATGGTTGCTGCCGGGAGCAGTGAGGGCCCGCCCCTAGCCCCCAGCCCCCTCCCACAGGACCCTGCGCATCAGCTGGGGCTCTGCAAGCTCCGGGCTGGGCCTGTCACACTCCCACACTCCAGCACCGCAGCTGGCCCTGGGCCTCCATATGGAGGGTTGAGGCCACGTGGCCGCCCCTGCAGGCTGCTGTCCCTCTCCGAGTGGGCGTCTGAGAGGCGGGCCTGGCCCCTCCGCTATGAACTGATCCTCATAAGTTTACCCCACCCAGGCCAGCTTGTGCTTCTGGTAACCCAACAGAATGGAAAGTTCTGAAGCTCCTCAGAGGGTCAAGCCCGTGACACCCTGGGAAAGGCGGGCTCAGAGCCACAGACCCTGAGTGAGGGTCCGGGCAGTGTGGCCCTACCCACACACGTGGCACACACCGCCCGGCACAGCAGAGAATCCGCGTGGCTCTAGCCCCCGGGCCACACTGAGGGCTCCCGCCAGTGCTTACGGGCTGCGAAGGACCAGGCAGTGGAGCTGCTGCCGGGGACACAGCGACAGTAACGGGGCTTCCACGGGCTCGCACCCTGCTCTGCCGCCCTGAGCCACGCCACCACTACAGCCCCCATGCTCCTGGTCCAGGCTGCACCGAGCGGGGTCAGGCAGCTGCTGGCCCTCACTGGAAAGGTCAGCTCCTGGCAGCCATGATCCAGACGCAGACAAATGGCAGAGCTGCTACCGGTCCTCCACGGTCAGAGTACTGGGCAGAGTCCCCAGAGTGTCACGAGGTCTGAACACGTCGGTTCTCTTGTACAGGCGCTGAAACGGCCCAATGGGCCATTGTGAGATTTTTAAAACTTTTAGATCATACCCAGTGATGTCTCAGGGGTTACTAGAACTCTGGCTCTGCACTCAGAATTATTCCGAGCGATGCTGGGGACCCTGTGGGAAGCCGGATCGGACCTGGGTCTGCCGTGTGCAAGGCAACCGCCCTCCCCCTGTGCTATCGCTGTGGCCCCCATTGTGGTATTTTAATAATCTTCACTTTCTTCTAAGACTATATTCTTCAACCATATTTCTAATGTGCGCTCCAACAAGCAATAAAGAATCGATTATTCAGTGTATGCTTAGGGCAGGCTCAAATAGACGTTGAGAAAATTTAACCCGGTGTTGTCTGTGGTGCAAGCAGTGGGGGCTTGGTGTTCACTCACAAAAACCCACACAGCGTTCTAGAAACTCGGAAAGTCAATGCAAGGGACACACATGGGCCAGGAATTGCACACAACAACCCAAAAAAAATCATGACTTTAAATACCT
Organism: Cryptotis parvus; assembly: GCA_021461705.1. Classification (NCBI taxonomy): domain Eukaryota; kingdom Metazoa; phylum Chordata; class Mammalia; order Eulipotyphla; family Soricidae; genus Cryptotis; species Cryptotis parvus. Next base: position 10,627 of record JAJIBD010013994.1, read on the forward strand.
GTAACATCCCATATAATTAGTGCGGCTAAGGGGAGCAAGGCATGGGGATGGGGGCACTCTGTGGTGGGATTGGTGCTGGACGCATGAATGTTTCTAACAAATCTATATTGAAAAACTTTGTACTTTGTAAATCACTTGGCATCACTATCACTATCTTCCTGTTCATTACCGAGTTTGCTCGGGCGGGCCCCAGTAACATCTCCATATGTCCTGTCTCATGCTAGCAGGGCCAAGGGCATCTGCTTGCTACAGGAACATAAGAGCCAACCCAGACAATTATATTAGGTCATGAAAATGACCTAATATAATTGCTACTGGCTATTTAGCATATCAAATACAACACGGGCGCTGCCAGGGGCTTGCCTTGTGGGTGGCATACTATCCAGCAGCCTTCCCTTATTCATCCTGAAGTGGCGCCAGTAACTTCTCCATCGCGAGTCAAGAATGAAGTCCATTATTATTACTGTTTTGGCATATCCAATGCACCACGGGCGGCTTGCCAGGCTCTGCCATGGCTCTGTTTCATCCCAGGGGCCAGTCTTTTCTGTTTTTTTCTCAACCATCCCAGGGCCCACGGGGCAGAGCCCTGGGTGTAAACAAACCTGTCTCCTGCCTGCCACCTGCCCGGCGCAGTCAGGCATGCCAGCCACACCTGCAACACCTCAAGGGGCGCGGGTGTTGTAAATCCCTGATGTTTAAATAAAGTAAAACATTTTTTGAATGGATGGACATGGAGAAGTATCATGCTGAGTGGGGAGGTGGTCAGAGGCAAAGGACATATAGAATGACTGCATTCACTTGAGGGATATAAAGAGCAGAAGTATAGAGCTAATCTCAAGGCCGAACAGGAAAACAGGGACCAGGAGGTCCTGTCAGTGATTGAATCTACCAAGATGTGTAGCTTAGAGTCAGGAGAGCTAGGTAAGGCGGAGGAGAAGGACCAGTGTACGATAATTGTTGGAAGGTAACCTTGAGGCGAGAACTGAGCATTGAGCGTAGGCAAAGGAGATCATGGTAACCCCTAAATATTTGTATGGCCCAGTCACGGTGTAAGAAGGGAGAGGAGAGACAAAGAGACAGAGGCAAAGGAAGTGCTCCTTCCTAGGAGGCAGGCTGGGGAGGGGCCGGGGGCGCTGGGGGCTGGGCAGGAGCCGGCGCAGCATGATCCAGGAAAAGAACATCTCTTTGTGACTGTAGCTCATGGTAGCATAATAAGTGCAAAAAATAATAAAAAGCTTCAAAAAAAAAAAAAAGAAGGTCAGCCCCTGAAATGTTCTCTGCTGACGTCCATAGTTCTGGCAAATATTCTTGAAATTGTTTTTAATAGCTCCAAATGAAGACTCAAATCTTGTTTGAGCAAGGAAACAATTGGAGATAAATCTCCATTTGCCTTTAACATTTTCAGATATTGAAGAAGGAGGCAAAGGGCAGCGCAGGCGGCTGATGAGGTCAGCGTCTGGCCGGCCGCCCTGTGCAGCCCTCAGAACCTGCCACAGAGGCTGGGCACGGTCGGGAAGATCCGAGACCCCAGGCGTCTGCACCGCGTCACCAGCACCCAGCTCCAAACCAATACCCCCCCACCATTTCTAGGGAGACTTAGAGTGACCTGCCCACTCTCCCGGCAGGGCTGGGGCCTCACTCCATTTTGGGAAGAGGGCATTGTGTGGCTATGGCCAGAAAGAATCCTCGCACCCCAGGCGGGCTCACGTGAGGTCTCAGCCATCAGATCCTAGGAGGCTGTGGCTGAGGGTCTCTGGAAGGGGGCTGGGGACAGACTAAATGGGCTGGTTCATTGCTGACTCTGAGTGATAGTATGTAAGGGTTGAAGGTAGAATGGAGGAAAAAGTGGAGGTGAGTGTGTGGAGAGGGAGAGTGTGTGGAGGTGTAGTGTGTGTGAGGTTTGTGTGTGGAGGTGAGTGTGTGGGGGTGAGGGTGTATAAAGTGAGTGTGTGGAGGTGTGTGTGGAGGTGAGGGTGTATGGGGTGAGTGTGCACGTTGGAGGTGGTAACTATTGGAGGTGTGTGTAGTGAGTGTGTGTGGTGTGTGGAGGTGAGTGTGTGGAGGTGAGGGTGTGAGGTGTGTGTGGAGGTGAGTGTGTGTGGAGGAGAGAGGTGTGGAGGTGAGTGTGTGTGGAGGAGTGTGGAGGTGAGTGTGTGTGGAGGTGAGGGTGTATAAGGTGAGTGTGTGTGGAGGTGAGGGTGTATAGGTGAGTGTGTGGGGTGAGTGTG
>JAJIBD010013995.1:0-18177 GCA_021461705.1 Cryptotis parvus
GGATGGCGGGCCTGGGCTAAACCCGCCTTCCCTCCTGGGCACCTCATGGTCAGTTGCGCACAGGGAGAGCTGGTAGCAGCTCTGCCCCCGTGTAGCTGAGTATATCACAAATACTTATTCCAAAATGCAAAAACAATAGTACAGTTAGGAATCAATATATACTTAATTCAAAGGAAATGTTTCCTAAGAAACTGCCTGCCACTGCCACTCATTGCTCCTATGTTGCATCATTGGGCGGGGGGGGGGGGAGGGAGGGACACAGTAGTCTGTCGTGCTCTCTTTCCTCTAGGTAGAGTCTCCATTATTTCTTGCTACTATTTATTTATTTGTTTGTTAGTTTTTATTTATTTAAAAATTATCATACCACCATGAGATATACAGTTATAAAGATGTTAATGTTTGGGCTTTGGTCATACAGTGTTCCAGCACCCATCCCTCCACCAGTGCCCATTTCCCACCACCAATGTTCCCGATTCCTTCTCCCTCCTCCCCTAGCCTGCCTCTAAGACAGGTTCTTTATCTCTTTTCTCTCTTTCTTTTTTTTTCTCCCTTTTTCTCTCTTCCTTCTCTTACACACTGAGGATTGCAATATGTACATTTAGAGGTTATCATGTGTATCTCCTTTGCCTATATTTAATGTTCAGTTCTAGGCTGGTATTATCATTTCCAACAATTACTAGCACACTGTTCCCTTCTCTGGCTTACCTAATCTCTGACTCCCATACTCTTGTGGTAGATTCCACCTATTGACAAGACCTCCTGATCCATGTTTTGCCTGACCTTGGATATTGGTATCCTGATACACACACACACACACACACACACACACACACACGCACACGCACACACACGCGCGTATGCGCATGTTCATGCGCAGCGTTTTATATCACACAAATAAATGCAGTCATTCTTGGCTAATTTCACTCAACATGATCCTCTCCATGTCCATCCATTTATAACTTACCTACAATTTAATGACAACGTTCTCTTTTAACCCTTCTCTCACCCTTTTGCTTCCTTGAGACCTTATAAACTTTAACAAGTGTTAATGAGGGGCCGGAGCGATAGCCCAGCGGATAGGGCGTTTGCTCTTTGCATGCGGCCGGCCCATGCCGCCGCCAGGGTTTGATCCCCGGCATCCCATATGGTCCCCTGAGCACCGCCAGGAGTGACTCCTGAGTGCAGAGCCAGGGAGAAACCCCTGAGCATTGCCGGGTGTGACCCAAAAAGCAAAAAAAAAAAAAAAAAAAACAAGTGTTAATGAAATGTACAGTATGTGTGCTCAGTACTGTTACTGAGCTGAGGCTAACAGCAGTAAACGAAAGAGAAGAGGTTCCCCCATCGTAAGCTCAAATGTGGAGACAGACAATAAACTAAAGGAGAAAAGAAAAGGAATGATAACAGGTACCAGAAAGGAAGGAAAGAAGTAGCAAGAGCCAACACAGGAGGCTATGGAGATTGGTGGGGACGGGGGTCTTCTTACTTTCACTTTCCCATGTTCACATTTTGTTCGTCCGTCCCTGACCAGTGTGTTTTTCCTCTACCGCTGGAAAATGAGCTGTTTCACTAGTGAAGAAACTATGACAGTCAAACAACTGGAAAGGTAAATTATGTGGTCCACAATGCAAACAAAACCAGGACTTTGGAAAGCAACATTTTCAGTACATGCTGCTATTAAGTGCGGGAACACTAAGCTGTGTTTTGGTTTCTATAGTGCAGCTCCTTTATCAGAAAGCCAACATTTATACTGCTTATCTCTGGGGTTCTTGCTTGCCTGTGGCTTGCCCAGCCCTTCCTACGCCATATAAGAAAACAAAGGGACCCCTGTCCCTGCGCTCTATTGCAGGCAGGGACAGGGTCAGGACTGGAAGAGGACGGCACCTTTTGGTTCACCCAATAATGCATTGGCTTAAGCTGTTCTTCCTTCACCCTGTATCATTTTATCAAGGGCGGCTCTTCCCTTTGCACTTCTGTTTAATGGTCTCTGCAGTTTGGATTCCTTTTCTATTCGTGCCAGGTAAGTTTGAGGGCTAATTTTTTCTTACATCTAAGAATACTATTCACAAAGCATAGTTAAGACTGTCAATGTGGAAATATATGTTGTTGTTGTTGTTGTTATTGTTGTTGTATCTGGGACACACTCAGCAATGTTAAGGAGTTATTCCTGGCTCTACACTCAGGAATCACACCTGCTGGTGCTTGGGATACTATATAGGATGCCAGATATCGAACCCTAGTTGGCTACGTACAAGGTCAGTTCCCTGCCTGCTGTACCCTGGAAATACAAAACTAATCCCATTAGTTGTTTTAAATTATAATCACTGCCACCAACTCTTAGTATGACTGAAACAGAACCAGAAATTGACATCATGTCTACATGACTTGAAATTTGGTGGGTTTTAAATGGGAATGGTATTAAATGAGAAAAAAATGAAATTAAATTGTGTGGAGGTGGAAGTCGAGAAGGTATAGGTATTATCATTCCGGTCTTAGAATTTAAAATTTTATTTAAAATAATTAAATGTAATTTTAGATTTTTTTAGGTTTATTTTTGGTTTTGCTTAATTTTTTTTTTTGGGTCATTAATGGCAGTGCTCAGGCTTTCTCCTGACTTCGTCACTCAGGCATCACTCTTGGTGGGGATCCAAGGCCTATGTGTGGTATCAGAGATGGTTGGCCACATGCTAGACAGGCACCCCACGCTCTGTACTATCTCTCCAACCCTCACTATGATTTTAAACAAGCTCCTCTGTGATTTTTCAGAAAAATGAGCCCGGAGCAATAGCACAGCGGGTAGGGCATTTGCCTTGCATGTGGCCAACCCGGGTTCGAACCCGGCATCCTATATGGTCCCTGAGCACTGCCAGGAGTAATTCCTGAGCAAAGAGCCAGGAGTAACTCCTGAGCATTGCCAGATTTTTTTTTTTTGCACATGAAAAGATGAGAAAAGGTTCATGGTGGGGGGGGGGGGTTGTTTCACACTGAGTGATGCTCAGGGCCTTCTCCTAGTTGGGGTCACTCTCAGTTGTACTCAAGAGCCTATGCAGTGCTAGGATCAATCCCAGACCTCCCACAGGAAAAGCTTGTACTCTGCTCTTTGAGATATCTCCTGGGTCACAGAAAAATCCCTATTTTTAAAAAAAAAATGTTTTGTGGGATCTGTGTGCAAGCCAAGCCTAGTTCAGTTTCTGGCATCACATAGTCCTCTAAGCACCATCAGGAGTAACCTCTCAGCATCACCAGGAATGGCTGCCAAACCCAATCACCCCCCCAAGACAGTCTTTGAAGTGATAACAATGGTATAACTTTGGGGTCAGAAAGGGTCAGGGTCACAGACAGAATGGCCGAGTACACACTTTGTATTTGAGATGCCTTGGATCCTCAAGGCCCGGACTCAACCCCTGGCACTAGTAGTATAACCGTTAAGACATTTGCCTTACATCATTGATCCTGGTTCAATCCCTAGCACCTACTATGGTCATTGGGTGACCGTATGATCCTGAACCTACCAGGAGTGATCCACTGACTTCAGGCCTGAAGTATGATCCTGAACCTACCAGGAGTGATCCACTGACTTCAGGCCTGAAGTCAGTCCTGAGCATAGCCAGGTATGCCCCTACCTAAGAAACAAAACAAAACAATACAAAACACACAAAAAAGGAAAATAAAACACCCAAACCAACCTGGCATTGCATGATCCCCAGGCACAGCCAGGCCCAAGTACTGAACCATCTGCCTGGTTGACAAAGCAGAACTGGGGTTCACCCCTGGGCCCCATGCTTGAGGCGTTCTCCCCATCCAAGGAAAAATAAAACTAGCATGGCTTTGTTAGGTGTTACGTGGGGGTCTGCCTGGTTGGGTCACCCAGAATGCCACTGCTGCCCAGTTCCAAGGGACGTCTCATGGCTGCCCTGTGTCTTGCAGGTATCTCTTCCTCCTGGCAGGGAGGCATCCTGGCTGTGGCTGCTCTGGGCTCCCTCGCGGTGCTTGTCTTCATTCCTGCTCTGGGCGCCGTCACTCTGATCACCTCTCTTGGCCCACAGGAGGTCCACAGGCCCATGTTCTTCCTGCAGATGAGCTGGCAGACACTGTGTCACCTGGGGCTGCACTATACTGAGTACTACCTGCAGGAGCCTCCCTGCCCCAGGTAAAAGCAGCCCATCTGTTTGACTGGGCTGAACCACCAGCGTTTGCCAGGCTTTTGTGGGGGAGTGAAGAGAACGAATACGGTGTTGGGTCAGAAAGATAGGATAGCGGGTACAGTGCTTGCCTCGCACATGGCCAACCTGGTTCAAATTCCTGGTGGCACAAAGATCCCCCAAACCCTGTCAGGACTGATCCTTAAGCTCAAAGCCAGGAGTAAGCCTTGTGCACAACTGGATGTGCCGCCCTCTCACCCCTGCACACACACACACCGCACACACACACACAACTCTGTGTTGATCTGAATCCATATGTAGTCTACATTCTACCCAAGCAAGTCCTTTAATATTTCCATTTCATTTTTTTTCTAGATAACAAGCATACACACACACACACACACACACAACTCTGGGTGTTGACTCTGAATCCATATGTAGTCTACATTCTACCCAAGCAAGTCCTTCAATATTTCCATTTCAATTTCTTTTCTAGATAAACAAGCATACATGTCACACACACACCCCCTCACACATCTCCCAAGTCACCTCCAGTCCACGTATGTCGCCTTAATGCAGAGTTCTCAGTTTGACCTCACTTAAATATCATCACCTCTTTCAAGAACCAATCTCCAGATACAGCCACATTCTGAGATATTGGAGGTTAGGAAATTGACATTCGGCCCTCACGTAGGTGAGTAAGCGGGTGGGTGACATTTGGAAGCTGCTCTGCTTACTCTTGAGAGAAGTCAGGTGACAGGGTCAAATGCTCTCAAACCCGCAGATGGGCAGGGGCTGGGAGATGGCCCTGCTCTGCGGCCCTCACTTGCGCTGTGTGTTGCTGTTATTCGTTCACTGTCCCCCCAACATCACCTTCCAGCGGGTTCTTTCCTGCTCTGTGATCACCAAGCAGGAATGGTTCAGATGCTGGTTTTAGAACAACCCCAAGTTGCTTTGGGTGAGTCAGTGCACACCCTCAACCTCATGGCTTAGGGTCTTTAGTGTAGACCCACAGTGAGCGGGATCCTGTGGGCCAGGACTGGCTCGGTTCCCTAGAGTGCCTTTTGCCCCCGATGGTGTCCACAATATTCATTGCTATTCTCTTAGTTTCGTCTCTGATTAATGTCCTTTGTCGTGCAGTAGCCTGGGGTTCAGATCGAATATCAGAGGCTTTGTGGGGGCTGTGAGGGTCAGGAGATGGTTCTTCATCCTTCAGAACTAAGCATCTGCTGTGCGGTCACCGTGAGGGACTGAATAAGATTTCTTAAAAATAGTGTTTTTACTTAGAAAAAAAAAGCAACTGTACAGGTGAGATAGTACAGCGGGTCAGGCGCTTGCTTGCATGCAACCCACCTGGGTTCCATTCCCGGCTCCACATAGGGTGCCCTTAGCAGCGCCAGGAGAGATGCCTGAGCACAGAGCCAGGAGTAAACCCTGAGCACTGCCGGTGTGCCCCCCAACCCAAAAACTAATTGAATAAGAACACCATCTCTTTCAGGCTCTGCATGACTCTTTCTGCCCTCATGCTCCTGACCCAGAGAGCCACGTCCCTCTCCCTGGACATTCGTGAGGGGAGAGTGGACACTGCGTGGGGGCAGCGCAAGCAGCAGGAGCTCTTGGTCTGCGCGTCTGCGTGCGGCGCTGCCCTATTTCAGCTACTTGCTCTTCTTCCCTGCTCTCCTCGGAGGCCCCCTGTGCTCCTTCCAGAGATTTCAGGCTCTCGTCCACGGGTCCCGCAGTGAGGGTCCTGGACGCTGTTTCTGGGCTCTGGCCCGGGAGGAGTGTGCAGATTCTGGCACTGCAGGGCCTGACGGTGGTGCTGGGGGAGGCGGTGAGTGCAGGCGCGGGGCTGGCCGACTGCCAGCGGCGTCCAGTGCATCTTGGTGGTGTGGTCCACCTCCGGCCTCTTCAAACTCACCTACTACTCCCACTGGCTCCTGGATGAGTGCCTCCTCTGTGCTACAGGCGTCCCTGCTGACCTTAATCCTGGAGAGGAGGGTTCGGTCCCCGACGCTGACATTTGGACCTTGGAAACAACTCACAGGCTGTCCCTGTTCGCCAGGAAGTGGAACCACAGCACCGCTCGCTGGCTGCGGCGCCTCGTCTTCCAGCCCAGCCGGGCCTGGCCCCTAGGGGCGCGTTCGCCTTCTCTGCCTGGTGGCACGGGCTGCACCCGGGCCAGGTGTTCGGGTTCCTCTGCTGGGCCCTGGTGGTGGAGGCTGACTACCGGATCCACGCCTTCGCGCAGCTGTGCCTGCGACCGTGGCCCCTGCGGCTGATCTACCGGACTCTGGCCTGGCTGCACACGCAGCTCATCATCGCCTACATCATGCTGGCTGTGGAGGGCAGGAGCTTCTCAGCTCTCTGGCTGCTGTGGAATTCTTACAGCAGTGTCTTTCCCCTGACATACTGTCTGTTGCTCTTTCTGTTGTCCAAGAGAAAACACAAAAGGAACTAACCCACACCTTTTCCAGGCCTCATTTCATGCTCAGGAAGCAGCAGGGTATGGAATGTTCCAGTTGATGAAAGATGCCACTTTGAACTGAGCTGTAAAAAAGGGGTTTGGCTGTTGCTTTATGCCCGTGGTCCAGGGAGTGAACTCAAAGGGCTGGAAAGCATGCTTTGCGGTGGAACGTCTGGATTCAATCCTGGACACCTCATGGACCCTTGGGCACTACCACGACTGATTTCCATACTGCTGGGTATGGCACAAAAATAAAACATCTACCCCTACCCCCAGGTCAGGCCGGTGCATAGCCTGGCATGCGGAGGTCCCAGCTTTGATTCCTGGCACCACATGGTTCCCTCAGCACCCCAGGGTGGCCCAGGTGGCCCCCAACATGACTAGGCCCTAGTTGTACTGGATCTAGTATTTCTTGGAGTAACCCCAATGTTTATGGAGCGCTCCTTGGGAGACCCCCAGAAAAAAGACATTCCCCCTGGGTAGCGGAATTATATGCCTGATAACTTGCCATAGAGTTTTTTTTAAAAAATCCATTTTAGGGGATGGAGCGAAAGTACAAAGGATAGGGCATTTGCCTTGCATGCTGTCAACCTGGGCTCGATCCCCAGCATCCCATATGGTTCCCGAGCAATGCCAGGAGTAATTCTGAGTGCAGAGTCAGAGTGACCCCTGAGCATTGCCTTTTGGGTGTGACCCAAAAAGTACTTGGGAACCCCCAACAAAACAAACAAACAAACAAACAAAGCATTTCTTGCCTTAGTATGTAAAGTTTAGAAGCAAACTTTAAATAAAGTTGAAGATCTGTGACTCAAATGGCAAATGGTGTGTACAAGTAGGCATCTCAAAAATGAGTGTCTAACCCTTTAATGTACATTCTGTAATCCATAGTCTGGAGGGAAGGAAAAAAGAAAGAGAGAGAAAGGGAAAGAAATAAAGAACCTGCCATGGAGGAGGGGCTGGGGAGGGGAGGGAACCGGGGACGTTGGTGGTGGGAGATGGGCACTGGTGGCGGGATGGGTGCTGGAACACTATATGACCAAAACCCAAATATGAACTTTTTAATTGTATATCTTTGTAATTGTAAAAATAAAAAATAAAAAAAAACTGAGTGTCTAATCAATCCTTCTACTCTTTGTTGTTTCTGAGCCAGAGTTGATGGTGCTTGGGGTCTGGCTCTGTGCTTGGGGGTTGCTCTCAGCAGTGCTCAGGGTACCATGTGGGGTCAGAATGCACCTGGAGCACCCGTGTATAAAGCATGGGCTCTGCCCATTGAGCTCTCTCCAGCCCTGGTTGGTCACTTGATCCTGGAATGTGAGTCAACTCCAAACCTAAATCTCATTACCACCCTGGTTTATTATGTGGACTAGAGAGTCATCCCTCTCCACTTGGAAAAATTTGGTCTAACATTGGAAAGGTAGAAACTATTGTCACAGATATGTCAATAAACTGATTATCCAGCTATTGATAACCACATCAAAACAAAATGGACTCATGAAATGTGTCACACAACTTGACCAATAGCAAGAGCTAAGCACTGTTCTAACACAAGTGTGAAGGTCAGTTTCCATTTTCCTGTATAGTCTAAATCAGTGATTTTCAACCATCAGGCTATAGACTTTGATCCAGCATCCCATATGGTTCCCTGAGCACCACCAGGAGTAATTCCTAAGTGCAGAGCCAGAGAGTAACCCCTGAGCGTCACCGGGTATGACCCAAAAAGAAAAAAAAAAACTAAAGCAAAAGAAATCACAATTGTCATCCACAGCAAATAAAATTATGTGACTGAAAGCAAAAATGTTAACCCAAATCCATTAATTTTCTGATTGTCTTAATCTCATGATTTTGTTTTTGTTTGCTTTTGCTTTTTGGGTCACATGCAGCGATGCTCAGGGGTTACTCCTGGCTCTGCGCTCAGGAATTACTCCTGGCACTGTGTGTGGGGGACCTTATGGAATGCCAAAGATCGAACCCAGGTCGGCTGTATGCAAGGCAAAAGCCCTACCTGCTTGCTCTGGCCACCAAACTCACAATTCTGTAAATAAAAGACATTATTTACATTTCTCTCTAAAATAGCGAATTCCAGTGGATCCTAAGTTTAAAATAAATAAGCAACCCCTCCATGACATTAACATCATTTTTAGTAATGATTAAACAACACTAAGGACTTTTAAAAGTTACTCAAAAGATCATTTAAAAAAATAAGAGCAGGGCTAGGTCAACAGCTCAAAGGAATGGATTTCATATTTTTGCATGATGGAGCCCTGGATTTGGTCCTGGCACTACATGGTCCCCAGAGCACTGTTGGGTTTGGCCCCAAAGCCATAAAAACATAAAAAACACTGCACAAGGACTTAAAACCTATCGAATACACAAGAATCCTTAAATAAAACAGTAAATGCTAATGGCTATATGTATCAACCAAATAATAGAATGACAGTGTTATATACACTGAGAAACTCATAAAATTTGCTCATAAAATGGGATGCCAGATCGAAGTCAAATTGAAGCCGGGTCTGCGCTTGCAAGCCTTATGCCCTACCCATTATCCTATCTTTCCAGTCCACTTTTTAAAAAAACTTTCCCCAGATCCCCCCAAAATTGTATCCCTTTATAAATACATGAAGGGGGCCAGAGTGATGCACAGTGGGTAGGGCATTTGCCTTGTATGCGGTTGACCTGGGTTTGATTCCTGGCATCCCATATGGTCCCGAGCACTGCCAGGAGTAATTCCTGAGTGCAGAGCCAGGAGTAACTCCTGAACATTTCCGGTGTGACCCAAAAATGCAAAAAAAAAAAAATAAATAAATAAATAAATAAATATAGGTAGACGCTAAAATAACATCTTTTCATTAATGGAAATTGGTAAGGGACAATGAAACATCAAGCATGTTAGAATTAGGTGGATTCCAATCCAGATAAGGCTTGTCTAAGGTGAAAAACACATGGCTCACTGTAGACAAATCTAAAACCCAAGAGGAAAGAGAGAAATTCCATTAATAATCCCCCCAATTAATCTTTCCAGGTGTATTAATTAAATACATCACGCCACATCAGGAGTTTATAGTATTTAATTTATATTCACATAGAAAAGGAAGTGTATAGCAGCATTCTACCTAACATCTAGTGGTATACTAACCTTCAGTAAAGAATAATTAAGTGCCCACTAACTAAATATTGAGGTCACTTCACTTGATTACTTGAATCCCGTTATTCATCGATTTGCTCGAAGCGGGCACCAGTAACATTTCCATTGGACCCTATCACGTGCCAATGTAGCCCAATGGCATCTGGTTGATTCGGGGAATATGAAGAGCCTCAAACCGTTCCTTCAGGGTCTTTACAAGGAAGTCTGACCATCTTGTAGGTGGGCGGCCACGTGATCTTTTGACATCCCGTGGGATCCAGTCGGTAATGGCTCTAGTCCAGCGGTTGTCTCCAAATCGCATTACATGTCCAGCCCATTGGATTTTCGATGCCTTGGCAAACGAGACAGCATCCCTGATTCTGGAATAGCAACCGGAGGTAAGAACTCCGGATTCCTTCTCTCACTTGAGTGAGGCGTGATATTCCAAGCATAGCTCTTTCGATTCCTCTCTGGGAGACCGAATACAGTTCTACTGTTCAAGAAGGGAGACATTCACAACATCGGCAACTATCGCCCCATCTGCCTGTTGTCCGTCATCTACAAGCTGTTTACACAAGTCATCCTGAACAGGATTAGCAGAACACTAGATGAAAGACAACCATGCGAGCAAGCAGGCTTCCGGAAAGGATTCAGCACAATCAACCATATCCACACAGTAACCAAGCTCATCGAGGTTTGTAGGGAGTACAAGATGCCGCTCTGTCTCACAAAATCAATGGGATTTACAGAAAGCCTTTGATTCTGTGGAGACTGAAGCAGTCATCGAAGCCCCTAGCCAAACAGGGTGTTCAAACCCAATACATCAAGATCCTTCGTGAGCTGTATTACGGATTCACCACCAGGATCTCACCATTCTACAAAGAAGTGATCATTAATGTGAAAAGAGGGGTTCGACAGGGTGATACCATTTCACCAAAACTCTTCAGCGCCACCCTCGAGAACATCATGCAACAATTAGAATGGGAAGGAATGGGAGTGAAGATAGATGGTCGGCAACTACACCACCTCCGCTTCGCTGATGACATCGCTCTAATAACACCAAACATTAGCCAAGCGGCACAAATGCTGGCTGACTTCCGACCGAGAATGTGGAAAGATAGATCTACAGCTGAATCTAAAGAAAACAATGTTTATGAAGAATGAACTAGATCCAGAGGCCCCATTCACTCTCAATGAACAAACATCTCTGAATGCAGCAGTTATGTGTACCTAGGTCGAGAAATCAACATGATGAACGACCTAAAACCTGAGCTGCCCAGGAGGAAGAGAGCAGCATGGAATGCCTTCAAAGGCATCGAAAAAATAGCTAAAAAGGACAAAAGAACCTCCGGCTCCGGGCACATCTCTTTGACTCCACCGTTCTCCCTGCATTAACATATGCCTCAGAGACCTGGGCCCTACAAAAGCAGGATGAGAATATTGAGGTACAGAATATAAAGTATTATTCTGAGTATTGTGATATACCCTGCCCCTCGAGGTGTTGCAGATGTGACTGAGTGCCTGGCTGCATCGACAGGTGGCAGCAGGAGACAGGCTTGTCTATACCCAGGGCTCTGCCCCTGTGGGCCCTGGTTGGTTGATGGTCTGACCTAGATAAAGACTGGGCCCCCTGGGATGAACCCAGAGTCACAGCAGAGTCTGGTAAGCTACCCATGGTGTATTCAATATGTCAAAACAGTAATAATAATGGACCTCATTCCCAACGAATGGAGACATTACTGGCGCCTGCTCGAGCAAATCGATGAACAATGGAAAGACAAGTGATACAAGTCTTTAGACTGGTGCGGGTTGACAAATGGAAAGATATCACCAGCTTATGGCCTTTGTTATAACTCTGTGGACCATAAGCAGGGCAAGGGTTGCTCTGTGAACCATATGCAGGGTAAGTGGTGATCTACAGGTAAAGAAAGGTTGAAAACTGTTGTCCTAAATAACTCCTGCTATGATCTCTCTGTGCTGGAATTTTAAAAACAGTAAGCCAGGGAGATGACTTAAAGGGCTGGAGTATGTGCTGTGCATGTCTGTGGCCTGGATTAGCACCACTGGGAAATATATGGAAATATATGGTTTTCCTGGCACCACTGGAAACCATATATCCTCCCAAGGAACTCCCAAGTACCTAGCTGGGAGTAGTCCCTGAGTTTTGCCAAGTGTATAACCCCAAACAATCCCCAAAAAATCCAGTAGGAGAAAGATCTCTGGACGCCCAGCTACAGTGACACACTATCGTTTCATCTTTCATTGTCTTACCACATATATATAGACTGCCTGAACTAGTATACCATTAATATTCATTCAATCAACTTTAATTTAAATTTATTTTTGAAGGTTGCCTTCTTTCTCAACACTGTCATTAATGAGAGTTTGGTTTACTGTGCTGCTACTTAGTATACTAAGTGCAGTAACAGTATACTAGTACTTGGTGTCCTAATACTAAGTTTCCTTATACTTCATGTACTAAGTGTAATCAGTGTGTATGGGGGGGCCATGCGATGTTGAGGATTGAACCCAGGCATCCCTCATGCAAACTGTGAGCTCCATCCTTTTCAACGGTCTCCCTGGCCCCAGCGGATGCTCTTTACAGAGATGCTTCAGGGGACTTGGCTACATGGAGGTACATGTTCAGTTTAAGAAAATATTTCCGGGCCGGAGCAATAGCACAGTGGGTAAGGCGTTTGCCTTGCAACCAGCCGACCTGGGTTCATATCCCGGTATCCCATATGGTCCCCGAGCACTGCCAAGAGTAATTCCTGAGTGAAGAGCCAGGAGTAACTCCTGAGCATCACCGGGTGTGACCCAAAAAGAAAAAAAATATTTCCATCCTCATATTTTTGCTAGTCAGGTTCCTATTCTTCTTCCTACTATATGTTATATTTCAATAACTTTCATGAGTGTTTTTAATGATTAGAAAAATGCTTAGAGAGAAAGTTTAATTTTTAAAAGGAGAGAGTTAATAAAGTATTTAATATTTTAAACTTTTTATTGTGGTAATATTGTTTACAAGAGTGTATGATTTTTAGGAGTTCAGTGTTACATCACACCCATCACCAAAGTGCCAATATCTTTCCTGTCTTTAGACCTTTTCAACACATTCGTACCACGTAGCCCCCCACCCTTGGTATCCTCGACTTTGTGTTCAGAGCCTGAGGGTTTGTTTTCATGGAATCCTCTCTCTTCCCTTGCTTTGTTTCTTTCCAATCCCGCATATAAGCAAACATGTGATCAGCACAGGAGTTGACCTGCTCCCTTTCCAACCTGGGCCAGTTTAGCCCTCCTTTGGCAACCTGGTGGTCCTCAGCTCCCCGATGGTCACCATACTGATGCCGGACTTGGTGCGGACACCCGATGGGCACAGAGCAGCCCAGAACTCCTGGACTCAAGTGATCCTCCGGCCTCAGCCTCCCAAGTAGCTGGGACTACAGGCGCATGCCACCAACATCTCACCCTTAACTTTCTGCTGACTTATTTTGCTTAGTGTGACCTGCTCCAGTTCTATCCCTGTTGTAGCAAAAAGGCAAAATTTCATCTTTTCTTACAGCTGAGTCCATTGTGTGTATGGACTTTTCCTTGTTTATCCACTCCTCTGTCGCAGGACACTTAATAAAATCTTTTCAAGTTCAGTTTAGCCTCCAAATCCCTCTCTGTTGGCAGGGAGGGTTGTGTAATAGGTGCTCCTGTAGGTTAAACTAGGCCTTCTACTCTCTTCCCTGTCTGTTTGTTGTCCTAGGAAGTTTTCATTCAGTTTGCTGCTAGATAGACTATGTTTATCTGCAGAAAGGCGCTCTCAGGGCAGGCAGAGACCGGTGTGTTGTAATCCTTGTCTTCTTTGTTAAGACTCAAACTTTTCAGGTTCTGTTTCTATAACAGCTGCTCCCTCTGTGATTTTGTTTCATTTAAATGGTGCTGTCCGCCAGGAGTAATTCCTGAGTGCAGAGCCAGGAGAAACCCTAAGCATTGCCGGGTGTGACCCAAAAAAGCAAAAAAAAAAAAAAAAAAAGGTGCTGCGACTCCAAGATCCTAGCTGTTGGCTGTTCTCACCAGCTTCCATTCCTTGACACATGCTGCCAGTACATGTTCAGTAACCTCTCATTAACCTCAAGGCTCTGACCTTGCTTCTAGAACTGGATTTGATTTTTAAAAAAAATCAAGAAGTATCCACTCCATCCCAACCCTGCTTTTGGTATTGCTTTGGCCTTTTTTTTTGGTGGGGCCATACCCGGCAATACTTGGGTTACTCCTGGCTCTGTACTCAGGAATTAGTCCTGAGGGTGCTCAGGGGACCATATGGGATGCTGAGGGTAAAATCTGGGTCGGTTGTGTGCAAGGCAAACACCCTCCCCCGCTGTACTACGCTCCAGCCTCTGCTCTGGCCTTTTGCTGCCCAAGCAGAATAGCATTTTGACAATTCAAGTGTATCTTTTATAGATATAAGTGACAGGCCAGTAGCCCTTGTTCGGTACATAGTCCACTTGCCCTAGACAAGTGAATTAGATTCTGTGGATCAAATACTAGAGCTAGGAGGCGTTTGGAGATAGTCCCCAGTGAACTAAATTTCCCTTCCATTTTCTATATCAGAGAGAAATTACATGAATGGAACCATTATAGACCTTCTCCCCGCCCTTCCCCCCATCTCCCAGAGATCTCATTTGTTGTTTGAAAGTTTCACCATGTGAGATTCTAGCGTTAAAAATTCAGGTCAGGAAGAAAGCTCAGAGTTGTGGTTTTAACCCAAACTTTGGGCCACACCTGACTGTGCTCAGTGCTTCTTTCTTCCCGGCTCTGTGCTCAAGGATCACTCCTGGCGGAACTCAGGAAGAGCATGCGCAGTGCGATCAGCTTTCCTTGTCCATGGGTTGTCTATGCCCGTGTTCTTTTAATCTTTTAATAACTCTCCCTCAAAGCTGTTTCAGGTTTTTTTTTTCTTTTTGGGTTCTATCTGGTGACTTCAGGGGTTACTCCCCGCATTGCTTGGGAACCACTTGGGATGCTGGAGCTTAAATCTGGGGACTTGCACCACCAGAGTCAGGGGCCCACATGTTAGATATCAACCTTTGGTCTACACATGTGCTCAGAGACTGGGCACCCTCTCCGGCCTTGTTTGTCTCTTTTATTGGATGTTCATTATATACAGACGCTTGGTTTATTATTTTTATTGGATCACCATGAGATATAATTACAAAGTTGTATGACCATGGGCCAGTCATACAATGTTCCAATACCTGTTTACTTCACAAGTGCACATTTCTGATCACCAATGCCCCCAGTTTCCCTGCTGCCCTTCTCTCTCTCTCATTTCCCCTTGAGGCACTGTGGTTTGTAATGCTGCTACTGAACGGGCATCATGCATATCACTGTACGCCCTTTCAGCATGTTTGTGTCCAGAGTGATCATCTTCCAGCTGTCATTGTCAAAGTGGTCCCTTCTCTGTCCTAACTGCACTCCCCTCCGCCTTTGGGGCGTGATTCCTACCATGGACCCATCCTCCCGGTCCTTGTTTCTACTGTCTGTTGGTTGTATTCATATATAGTGTTTTTTTTTAATATTCCACAAACAAGTACAAGCATTCTATGCTTCTCCTTGTTCTGACTGATTTTACTCACCATAATACTCTCCATGTATAAGCAAATTTCATGACTTCACTTTTCCAAGAGCCATCAGTGTTTCATTGTGTAGATGTACCATAGTTTCTTTATCCACGCATCTGTTCTGGGGCACTTGAGCTGTTTCCAGATCCTGGCTATTGTGAACAGTGAGTGCTGCGATGACCAGAGTGCAGATGGCGTTGGTGTATTTCTAACTTAAAATGAGAGGACTTGGGGCTGGAGCCATAGTACAGTGGGCAGGGGGAGAGGGTGCCTGCCCTGCATGTAGCCTCGCATGTAGGGGTTTGAATCCTGGCATTCCATATGGTTCCCTGAGCATACCAGGAGAGATTCCTGAGCACAGAGCCAGCAGTCATCCCTGAGCACCACTGGGAAACCTAAAAAAAAGGGGGCGGAGCGATAGGACAGGGGGGAGGCATTTGCTTTGCACCGAGGCTGACCTGGGTTCGATCCCCGGCATCCTATATGGTCCCCCAAGCACTGCCAGGAGTAATTCCTGAGTGCAGAGCCAGGAGTAACCCCCGAGCATGGCTGGGTGTGACCCAAAAAAGAAAAAAAAAGGTAACAAAAGCATTATAGAATCCTTTTCTTTTACTGACACTGATAATATCAATCTTTAGGGTCACGTGACTGGACTCTGAATATGAAGGAACGATTGGATTGAAAACGCCTGTTCTGTTAGGGCAGCCTTGCACGTGAGCTGCCAGTGAGCAGAATATCGCGGGTAAGTGGAATGAGAGGTTGTGCTTCCCATGCCTTCAGCCCCTAGCGCTCAAGGACAGAGCTTCATCAGAACACAGTGCTTGAGGCCGCCGCTCTGCAGCCCCCTGAACCTCCTGTCCTCAGTGTGCCCCTCTAGAGATGTTCAGAGACGCACCCCTCCCTGTACTGGAGTAAGGTGTTGGCGCTCACGCTGGCGAAGTTGGGGAGACCGCAGCATCCACTTCATGCCTGATTCCGCGCTAACTTCCTTTCCAGGTGGTGGGTGGCCTACAATAACGTTAACGTTTGTGGTGTTGACGCACAAGTTACAGTGGACCACCAGATGCCCATGCACCACTGCCGAGTCACTTTTGGTTCACTCCTTGTGCCTCACACTGGTAGTTCTGTAACCAAGAGGTGGACACGCTTCCCTTGTTTTTCTATATCCCACAGGTGAGATCTTTTCTGTTCTGCTCCCTCTGATTCATTTTGCTTAACATGACTCCCCTGCGGTTCCATCCACCTTATACAAACAGCAAGATTCGAACTTACTTTCTAGCAGCTGCAAAATAGTCCAGTGTGCGACTACTGGAACTTCTTCATCCACTCATTTGCCCTGAGACATTTGGGTATTTTCCATATTCTGACTGTTGTACTAAGCACTGTGATGAGCAATCGGTATGCATATTTTTTGAATTAATGCCTTTGTGTGTAGAGGGCAGATGACAAGAAGTGGATATTGTCGTTCTTGCTGCAAAGAAACACGCTCTGCCTCAAACTGGGAGGTGGGATGGAGAGGGGTGGGATCACTGCTTGATGTCACCCAGTGAGGCAGCTTCCCCGCCCCTCCCCACCTGTCCGCGCCTGTAGCTGCTCTCTGTAGGTTGCTCCCCTCACCCTGGACTGGCCGGGGGGATAACTGGCCCCCTTGGTAAGGCTCACATCTTTTATGACACTGCTCTCCCATGAGCTTGAAAAGTATTTTCTGGTTGCATTTTCTCTCTTCAGTTTGGTCACTTTTGGTTTCATTTTCTCAAGGATATCTTAAATTTCAGATCCCTCAAACTTCCCTTTCTGGCTTTAAGTTTGGCAATATAGTTTTTCTCTATCCTTTTTTTTTTTTTTAAATTTAAAGTATCATTTTCAAGAGCTGGTGCAAGAATGGGATTTGGGAGGCTTGTGTACACATAGGTCATTGGAAGTGTATGTCACTAGACAGGCCAGGCTTATTACCCAACAGGGCTTCTTGATTAACTTGAAGTAAATGACTGGAAACATTTCCAAAGAGATGCTATGAGGCTGACAAGTGACCGACATCTGTAGTCTAAAAAAATCAGATTCAGAGACTCTGACTGGAGAACATAGGTTACCTAAGGGTATCACTGTATCACTGTCTTCCCGTTCATCATCGATTTGCTCGAGCGGGCACCAGTAACATCTCCATATGACCTGTCCATGCAAGTAGAGCCCAAGGGCACCTGCTCGCTCCAGGAACATAAAGAGCCTCAAACCATTCCATCAGGTCATGGGAATGAGGCCTATAATTGTTACTGGTATCTGGCATATCAAAATTTGATACCTAAGGGTAACCCCTTAATTGAAGGGATGTGTTACGGACTGTGTAGGAGGGTTACTGGCACTTTGGTAGGAGCATGGCAATATTAACCGCTGGCACATACATTTTTGTTACTGTATTTTAATTTGCTTCAATTAATCGTTGAAAAATGTAAAAGGGATGGTGAGATAACACAAGGGATAGGACACTCGCCTTGCTTATGATTTACCCTGGTTCAACTGCTGGCATTGCGTATGATCTGAGCAACACCCGAGTGATCCCTGAAGACCCTGAGTGTGGCCCCAAAATACTTAGTTGTCAATTTTTTTTTAAACGTTAGCCTGGCAAGCTACCCGTTTTGTTATGCCAAAAACTAACAATTATGGACTTCAATTCCATGATCTGAAGAATGGTTTGAGGCTCTTCCTGTTCCTGGAGCAAGCAGATGCCCTTGGCTACAGTTGCTTGTGACAGGACGCATGGAGATATTACTGGTGCCTGCTCAAGCAAATCGATGAACTACGGGAAGACAGTGTATACAGTGATAGAAGAGGGAATTAGTATTGAAA